>JAVJIF010033483.1:0-194733 GCA_038442645.1 Agave tequilana
ACGTGATTTGCCATCTTTCTTCATGGCAACATCCCCATCATTTTGAATCCCCGACTTACTGGAATAAGCGTGACCCCTTTTCTGCCCTCCAAACTCTAGATTCGATATCATCGTCTAAGAATGGAGGTAAATACTCAGAAGTGGGTACCGCACTAATATGTCATATCAGTATTCCCTATGTATCAATGTCGGGCCTGTTTGGTTAAGGGTGGAAGTGAGGAAGTAGGAAGTGAGGAAGTGATAATAGTTCCCTTTGGAACTTGAGAATTAATTAGTAAGTTTTCTGGTGTTTGGATGTTGTTGGGAAGTATAGTTTTGGAAAATGTTATGTCTTTTCCGGTGTTTGGATGGTAATGTGGAAGTGGAAGTGGAAAAGTTGACCACAAAGTTGACCGCAAAATAATATTAAAATAAAAATTAATTAAGAAAATAAATTGGATGTAAATAGATTCAAGTGAAATTTACATGATCAAAAAATTAACTGTTTTGCGTTACAACGTATTACAAATGAGATTTACATGCCCAAAATTAACTGTAGCACTTTGGAAGTGAGGAAATGGTTGTGTAAAAGAGTGAATAGAAAAGGAAAAGGAGTTTTCTTATTTTCCTTTTCCGTGTTTGTATAGATAGGAAGTGATCAATTATACTTCCCCATTTCCTTACTTCCCCCACTTCCTTCAAACCAAACACCCCCGAGGAAAAACTGGATGATTGGAGGACTACGGGCCCCACTTACATCACCCGTATTGATCACTAGTAGAAGGCCTAAATTTGAATCCAACTTGATTTTTTTTTTCTTTTTTTGCTAACAAATTCAACTTGATTTCATTCTGTATTGGATGCACCTTTAGGCCCAAACAATTGGGCCAAAAGCCGACATATAGCATGAAAAAGAAGTGGTTTTAACTTAAAAACCCTAGCCAATATTGTCTCCCCCCGCTCGTCCTCTCTCGTCTCTGTACTCTCCCGGCGACCGGCAGCCAGATCCGGCGATTGTGGCCACAGCGGATTTCTCCCTCAGCTCTTGTGAGTTTTTTTTAATTTGTTTTGCTTTTTGCTCTTTTTTGTTTCTCTTAATCTTGTATTCGATGATGTCAAAGAAGAAGAGCCGAGATGGCAAATTTTGTTGAGTACTAATTTCCAATTAAGTGGGTTTTTGAGTTGATTAAGAAGAATATTATACTTCTTTAAACAAAAAAAAGGAATTTTTCTTGTAATATCACATTGGCCCTTCCCATTCACCTGCGGCTTTTGAATTTTGAATTTGGCGTCAATAGGACTTCATTTAGTTAATCCCACGTATATTGGTTTTGAAATAGGTTAATTGGTGAGCCCCCAAGTTGTGTTAGTGCGGGATGTGAATCTTGTCAACCTGTCCAAGTGAGGGTGTATCTCAATTTTTACACGTTGCTGGAATTTGAAGAAAAGGCCATATTTGCGTTTACTTCGACCAAGACCGTGAGTTTTTGCATTGATGGGTTCCTATGCACAAAAGGATTTCAGTAGGGTCTTAAGGATCTTAAGGTTAAGTCTTACATGATAGAAGCCTAGGGCAAACAAGCATTAAAGATATGGATCCATCGGGGAGAAGGAAAGGGTTTTAGCGGAACAACATGGTTGTTGGTGTTATGAAAAGCTATGATCACTTCTCATGCAATAGAGATGGCCACTTTTGATGATGTGGTGATACATTCGGAGAAGGCGATGAAAGCTACGTGGGAACCAATTAAGGGAACCCTTGCCCATGAAAACAATAGATCTAATATAAGATTCTTTCAGTGAGTTTTAAGATGAATGGAATTGATAGGGAAGCACCACAACTTATGATAGATGCTTATTCTGATAGGAAGCTTCAAATTGTTGTAACATGTACATGAATTTTATAGACAAATTTGTACATGTCTAATGTTGTCATAAAGGAGTCTAAATAGGCAAATGGGGGAGTATACATGCATAGGTAGACACATCCATTAGGTGTTTGAAGGAATTATATCATTATCAAAGCTTTTTGCATCAAATGGGGTTGACTACGAAATCACAAGACTTTGTGAAAAATTTGGCAAGTTTTACAAGTGAATGTAGACTTTATATAAATTCTCTTAATTAGTGTTAATTACTGCACATGAAATTACAGACAAGAGAGGAGCTTGCCATAATCCTAAAAGAGCCAAACATTTGGATTTGTCCAAATTCTCCGAAACTTTGTTAAAAAGTCTAGAAAATGGAAAGATGGTAGATTTTCTATAGAATTATATTTAACTCTGAATGCGCTTAAAAAGCGAAGAGCTAAATAACCCAAAAATTGGATTGAAGATTTGTAGTTTAGATTGTGTTAGACAGTGCCCCAGAAAATATGACCACAAAGGATTTGTTGAGCGGAGAAAATTGATTTTTTTTAGAGCCCTTGCTCAGCCATTGATCTTGTGGTTGAGAATATTTCTTAGATTGCCAGGTCTAATAAAGTGAAGACAAGGGGTAGAGTGTTGACTATCTTTATATGCGGCCATCATAGGACTTTGTTGTTGTATTAAGAGAGACTGTTGTGGGTAATTTCTTAAGGAATTAATTTATACACCATATTATAAAAACAGGTTAGATCAAATCTCAGAGAAAGCAACAAACACACAAATTACGTGGAAACTGGAGAAAACCACAAAGAGAGAGAGAGAATCCACTTTTACGATGGCGATTACAATGGTGTTCTCCAGTCTGTCAGGGTTTCTGAGATCGAACCTCCTCTATGTTGGAAGGTCTCCCCTTTGTACAAGTTGTGTTGGTTGGATAAGGTAATGTAAACACTTAATCGCTTATCACCAGTCGGATACAGCTAAACAACTGAATTTGAACTGGTTGGATGAGAGTTCATCTTTATCTAGTAGTCTGAGTCTAATTGTAGATGTGAATGATTCATTTCCGAACTGTAACTGTCAAATTCAAAGGGAGATTTTGTTTGGAGATAAGGATTCGTGCAACTGATTCGATCTCCTTATCTTATCCACACGAGCCGCTCAGGGTCTAAATCAATCAAGGACTCATGCTTGGAGGTTCTAAAAGCGGCCACGTGTCGCTTGCGTGTTTGGTGCTGGAAGGATACGTGGCTTGATCTCGAGGAGGTCGGAAGTTAACTACTACCGATGCCTCCTTTGCTTCCTTCTCTATGGAGGAGGTTGGGACTCTCTCAGGGGCAATAGTTCCCGGGACTCTGATAGAGAGAGGGATGTAGATAGGAAGTGTATATTGGATCTGAACTCAGATTACTTGCTGTCGCTTCGGGTTTATCTTGTAGTGGCGTGCATTGCTCTACAGGCTAGCAGAGCCTTAAATGTGTGTCAAATCCGTCGCAACATTCGTTAATTAACTGCCACTTTTCGAGGAGCCGCGGTGTTCGAAAAAGGTTCAGCGTATCCGGCGTAGTCGTTTCGATCTGACCCATCGCTACACGCATATGCCGCTATCGAGTAGCTCTTCGTCTTCTTTGGGGATTTGAATCCTGAGCGGTTGATGTTTGAGCTTCTTTTTCTCTATGAATAAGGAGGAAACCTTCAAGAGAGATCTGATCTGCTTCTTGAGAGTTCCTTACTGCAAAATCTTGCACTGCTTTGCGGGTGGTAATGTCTCTTTCGTTCTTCATTCGATGGAGGAAGGAGAGGGAGAGGATGGTGATGGTTGTTATACTCTTGATGTTCAGGAGTTCGTTTGTCATGGAGTTTCAGTTCTTGTGATGGGCTCATCAAGTAGCTTCTCTTATGACGTGGCCTCATTGTCAGGATGGACAGGGAATGTCCAAGCTTCTGCTAGGTTTGCACGTGTAGGCTCTAGCCGGAACAGACTGGGCAAAAGTTGGGGCTTGCCTCCCTTTTCTTTACTTACAACAAATATAGAGCAGGGAGCATAAGGGCATTCGACGCCAGCTCTGGTCTCTGGGGCCGACCGTTTGTGCTCTTATAGGGTGCCACCCTGTGTCTGTCTCTGCTTTGAGTTACGGTCTTGGCATCGGTATCTTTGTTGCCTTTTAGGCGAGGTCTCCCTGTTGACGCCTCTTGATAGTTCTCGATATCATCGCTCATCCGGCCCTGATGTATTGTTTTGCTTAGGAGTCATAATCAGGACTCAGCTGGGCGCGACGATGAGTATTTCCGCTTTTTTTCTCAGGAAGAATGCATTCATGCAAGATTAAAAAACTTGTATCTTTCTTGTAGATGTTTTCACACTTTGTACTTGGATGGATGTAATCGAAAGAATTTCATAATAAAGCAGAGAATTTTTAATACATGTGTTGTTTAGATATTATTTTGTTTGGGATTTGATTTGTTATTGCGTTTGCTTGGGGTACCGTTCGGTTTCAAAGTGTTAGGAATGATTCCGGATATAGTTCCCGAACAAGATTTGTTCTCCAATAGTACTCGCGAATGTTAACCCGAGTGGGGAAGCTCCCAGCTTTGAAGTTGTGTTGTCATGTCGGCTCAAGATAGGATGTTGACTTGCTCGGGGGACCATCGAATTTGGTCCCATTGTAGGCTGACTCCGAGTAGTCAATGTGGGCGAGCTTTGATCTTTCATGGAACTTCCTGATGGGTAAATACCCATATAGGCTTTTGACCTGCTCGGGTGGCCATCAGAGTTAATGTTCCTGATGCTCGGTGCAGATGCTAGAGTTGGGTTAAATGTGATTAAGATAGCAGAAAATGATCTTTTCATTGAATATTCCATGACTTACATATAATATCGCTTCAAGTGGAAAGAGTTCCATTGCTTACTGTTTGGTTCTATCCTGATCGGCCAAGGTATAAAGACCCCTTTCCTCCTCGAGCAATGATGATGTAGAAACCCTCCCAGTTAGGTCCCCGGCTTTCCTTGATCCTTCTGTTGCGTGCTCTGGATCACGCGCATTAGGACCAGGTCTCCAATTTGAAATTTTCGCGACTTCACCTTCTTGTGGTGTGCGGCCTGGATTTGCTGTTGATAAGCCGCTTTGCAGATTTGGGCTTGTTGTCGCCTTTCCTTCGAGTGATCCAGCATCAGGCGGAGTGAGGCATCGTTCTGATCTTAGATTTCTCCTTCCACTCAGAACGTCAGTATGCTAACGTCGACTGAGATGATCGCTTCTGTTCTATATGCCAACGAGAACAGGGTTTTGCCTGTCGAGACTCATTTGGTGGTCATGTTTCCAGACCACTCTGGGGAGTTTTTTTCACCCTTTTGCCTTTAATTTTGTCCACATTTTGCACAGGTTGTCGAGAATGATGCGGTTGCTGATTTTAGCCTGGACATTGCCTTTGAGGTTAATAGGGCGAGAAGAATCGATGTATGATCTTGTGTTTGGCGCAGAAACTGGCCACCTGCTTGCTGGCAGAATTCGTTCTGCTGTCGGATACGATGGTATGGGGAGCCCGAGCGTTACCTTATGTTTTGTTAGAGGAACTTGACAATCTGTTGTCCGATGACTTCGGAGAGTGGCACTGCCTCAACCTATTTGGTGAAGTAGTCAGTGGTAAAATTCACAATAATTGGGGTTGTGCTTGGGGAGCGGCCTGACTACGTCCAGGCCCCATTAAATAAAAGGCCACAGGCTGCGTAGGGTGTGGATGTCGGTACTTGGTCTGTTGACACTGGAGTAAACTTTTGACATTGTGAGCACATCTTCACATAATCTTTGGCATCATCGAACATCTTGAGTCAGTATACCCTTGATTGATGACCTTCTGAGCGAGGGAGCGGGCTCCCACATGATTCCCACAATCGCCATCTTGGATTTCCTGCATCACTTTCCGAGCTTCATCTGGACCGAGACATTTCAGATACGGGTCAGAGTGTAAACTGGAATAGGATTTCTTGTATAGAGTGTTCTTGAGGAGTGTATACGTGGTGGCCAAGTACTGAAGCTTTTGTATCTCAGTCATGTCGTCTGGAAGTGTTTCGTCCTTCAAGTAAGCGATGATCGGGTCTCTCCACGCTGGTGAGGTATCGAGGCATAAGACTTCTCCAGCTGGTTGCTGAACGCTCGATTGTCAATATGCTCGAAGGAGATTTCACGCCTGAACTTAAACCCTATGGTTGCCCTCATGTTGGCTAGTGAATCGGCGTGATTATTTTCGGACCTAGGACCCACTTGAAATCGCTCGGGGGATTTTGGACTTCAATTTGAGAACAAGTTGTAGGTACTCCGTCAACAAGCTTAAAAGTTATTTAAATATCATGTTTTTGTATTTGCATGAGTTTTGAACAATCAGATTTCCATTTCAAAAATCCTATTTTTAGAAAATACGGATTTTGGTTTGAGGCAAATTTTCTATCACACAAAATGGTTCAATTGTTTGAAATATGTGTTGAATTTTTATCACACATATTTTGTATTTCAAAGATATAATAAGAACTAATTTTGTGGAATTTATGTGATTTTATGGATTTAATAGAAGATAAAAGACAAGTTTTTAAATCCTATAATTGTTGACCAGGTTGTCTGCCGGTCGACCAGAGCAGAAGTCGACGCCGGACCGGTCGACCGACGTGCACAGGACGTGCACGCAGCCAAGGCTGGTGGGCCGGTCGACCGTCCAGAGAGCTCTGCTCTCTGGAAATAGCCCCGGTCGATCGGGCCGGTCGACCGGCAAAGAGCTCTGCTCTCTGTATCCAGTCTCGGTCGACCGGGCCGGTCGATCGGAGGTATAAACGGTCAGAAATCTGACCGTTGGGGTCGGTCGACCGGGCCGGTTTGACAAGAAGGGCAATTTTGCCCTTTCCAGCTACCAACGGCAGATTTGAATTGGGCTATAAATACCCATTCCTTGGTAAGTTTTGAACAAGTTTTTAAGAGCAAAATCTCATTCTTTCTGGTGTTTTATTACAAGTTTTCAAAAGAGTTTTAGAGCCAAAAGATTGATCTTTATTTGTTTTAAAGGGTTGAAAAAATCAAAGAAAAGAAAAGTCTTTGGGAATTGATTTGATCTTCATTTACATTTCTATCTGGAGTTTTTCTTAGAGTTTTTCTTTGTGTTTTTAATTTTCAAACTCTTTTATATTCTCACACTTGAGCTTATCTATCTATCCTATCTATAGGATCATTGTTTTGTGAGAAAGAATTGGTTGTTGTTGAGATAGACCACCAAGTTGTTAACCCTTCCATTTATTTTGATATCCCTCTAGTGAGAGGTGATAGTATTGGTATCCCTCTTGTGTAGAAGTGATCGTGGAGGTTGTGTTGGAATCCGTGTTGGTTTGTGCCTTGCCTCTAAGTGTAGAGGTTGTAATTGTTGAAGAGAGGAGTTGTGTACTCCCAAATTGTATTTGCCCAAATCCTCAGTGGAAGGTACCTGTGTGGGAGTCCTGTGTGGACGAGTTAGTGGAATTTCTTTTGTGTGAAGGCGGGGACGTAGAGCTGTGTGCTCAAACCTCGAAACATATCTCGGTGTTTGCGTTTGATCTATCTCTAACACTCTCTTACATTGTGTATTGATTTATATTATTCATATCATATACATGCTTGGTTTGTTTGTGTGCCATACTTTGTTAACCAAGAGAGCTTAATATAGCACCTCAACTCTTATTCAGAGGAATTTAGAGGAGATAGTCCAGAGCCCTTCACTGGAAATTTCGGCTGCACTCTTTGGTTACACTTAGTGTGTTGCATTTAGTTTTTAATTCCGCATTATTTGTCATTAAATTAGCCTTACATCTATTCACCCCCCTCTAGGTGTACTTTCAATTGGTATCAGAGCCTACGCTCTTGATATTTGGTTTAACCACCTAGGAGTGAGATGTTGGTTGCTAATTTATCGTTTATATTTGCACACATATTGTTTGCACTCATGGATAACCCTCCCATGTTTGATATCTCTAAAATTGATATATGGAAGGTTAGGATGAGTTGGCACTTAAAAGGCATAGGTTATAAGTTTACCTTGTCATTTTCAAGGAATCTTACCTTAGTAATAGCATGCATAGAGGCCAATGCACTAGCCCTAGAGGCACTTAGAAAATCACTTAGCAAAGAATATTTAAACATGATTTCTCATTGTGATTCCGCCTTTGCAACGTGGAACATCTTGACCTCTTCGAAGCTTCAATTGCCAATCCAAATGGAAAAGGAATCTAGTGGATAAGAATCCGACCAACTTTGCTTCATGGTCCAAGGGAATGACTCCCCTGAGGTACATTCGGATACTCAACTAGATAGTGCTAGTTCTTCTTGTGATGATTATGTTGATCCTGATGCATTGAATGAAGAGCTATCTATTGCTTGTGAAAAAAACTCTTTGAAAAATATAAAGTTTTGAAAAAGAAAACTTTTAAAATTAAATAAAGAAAATAAAATTTGTCTTCTAGACTTGATTTGGTTTTGCAAGAGAGAGATGAGATTTCATGTGAACGTGACTCACTTAAATCCAAACCTGACCTTGCCCTAAAAGAAAATGAAATTTTAAAAAATAAAATAATTGTGAAATTGTTTTGAAAAAATGAGGCTTTAACTTCAAAACTTGATTTTGTTGTAAAAGAGAATGATTCTTTGAAAAATAAGATTATTTCTATTTCAAAGGATTTGGAGTTGTTTTCAAAGAAAAATACTACTTTGCAAAATGATATTGATGAACATGTTTACCATGCTAGTGTAACTTTATCATCTAGCATACCTATTGCATGCACCTCTTCTTCTATGATTGAAATTGATTTAAATACTTTAAAGAAGAGTGTTTGATTGTTTGGGCTTTACTTTGAGCCAATGTGCTTTAAACCACACACGTTTGAATCTTTGTTTCGAAAGAAGACAAGTCCACCTGTGCATGCATACAAATCACGACATACACATGCTTCCCACGTTCACACTCATAACACTATATATGCTCATGTGTACACTTGTACACATTGTGAACGTAAGGGCCATTTTGCTAAATTTTGTTATGATAGAGTACATGATGTAAATTTAGCAAATAAGTTTGTTTGGGTTAGGAAAGGAGCTAACTCCTATGGACCCAAAAAAGTATGGGTATCAAAATCCACTCCTATTTTATTTGATGTAGGTGTGGACTCTCACTTGACGTGAGAGTGATGGTTCCTTGAGGTGGATGCGTTCCGAGCTTAAAGGTGACAATTTTGGATGCATCACTTTTAAGGGGAGTTTGGTGGGAGGACCACCTTGGTTTGGAGACATAGAGATGTGCCCTTATGGTTTTGGCAACGATCTCTAACTCCCATTTATGTTTACATGTTTCCGTTATTGATTTTAGCATGTTTTGATGTTTCATGATTATTATGATAAATGTCATGATAATTAGATTTGTAACATACATGTATAGTATTTGAGTTACACCCATGTTCATATGGATTATTACTTTTGTGTTCTCACTTTGGTTTAGCTATCATGTATATCATAACTCTAAACATGTGCATTCATATAATGATCATATTTATATTTTGTTTCTATGCTTCATGATTTGATTACATGTTTGATGTTAGTTTTCATTAAAACTTAAGTATATACTTTGTACAACTAATGGGCCACAAATAAATTATTTTATGTTTGTGCCTAATTGCTCATTTGTGCCCATTAGATGTACTAGTATAGCCAAGTTTTGATGATTCATGCATTTTGGCTTGTATCCTCTACTTTTGTGCATGTTTTCATGTTTGTGTTTAAACTTCATGTATATGTCTATTTTGTCTAAACTAATAATTGTACATATACATTTTTGAGCCACTTGCCTGCATGCCTATATTTTTGTGGACTCGTTCATGTTTGGATATGTATGTATACTCTAGTTTGTACAAAATATACATATGCCTTGAAGTTGTATTATTGAAAATTAAATTTTAATGATTTTCGTGTTTTCGTTTATAAAGGAATTTCACATTGAGCTTATTGCCTATTTTCATGACTTTGTCTTTCACATTATACTTGTACACTCTCATCATTCTTATTTACTCATGATTTTCTTTCATGAGACTATATGTGCTTGTAGACCTTTGAGTGTTTGATGATCATATGATTCTCATATTTCATGGAATATATTCTTGTTTTATTTCGTACTTGAAGGATTTCGTGCTAGTTTACAATTTTATCATATAACTAGTTGCCTATTCTTTATTTTGGTAGAGTTTTCAATTGTGGTAAAACTATTTTCAAACTTATTTTTGAAAACCCCTACCCATCTAAGGGCGGTTGGTTGGGTGACCATGCCTTGTATGCATTATTGAAAATCTATTTAAACATGTGCATGAAATGGGTGGTAGGGAGTATGAGTTATACGCTTAATTCTCATTATGTTTTCAATTGGTTTCACAATTGATATCTATTTTGTATACTCATGTTTGTTTCTATATATGTATGTTTCAACTTTAAATAGTATCAATTTCGATTGGTATTTATATTTTCATACATATATATGTGTTTTGATTGTGCTTACTATATCTCTATATTTTGAGCATAAATTTTGTCATGCTAAGCTTGATTTAGTCCTTAGTGACAATTATTTTTCAAGTTAGTATCTTATACAAGCTTATGCATCGTTTTCATTAGTATTTCATAAAGGGGGAGAAAATTTATATTTTACCTTTCAATCGGTTTTGTTTACCTTTGGTATCTTACTCCCCACTCTTTATGTTGAAAAATGATATCTTAGTTTTCATTTGGTTTCCTTCGCTCCTAATAAAAATTATTTTCAATTGGTATATATTTCATTTTCAATATTGGTATCAAGAATCTTAAATTGATAGTATTCTATATTTGGTATCTCTGTTGCAAAATTATTTGTGTTTAACCAAAAAATTGGTTTATGCTTTTCAATTGGTATCAAAAGTGTAAAATATTTTCAATTGGTACTAATTTTTACAATTGGTATCAAGATTACCTATATGCTTATATCTTTCAATTGATATCAATTTTTTTTTGTTTCTTCAAAATGTTTTGTTTATTTTCTATTGGTATCATAAATTAGTATCATGATGTTTAGATGTATACCTTCATGCTAAATTGATATATCTTTCAATTGGTATCATAATGTTTTGATTTGTATTGCTTATATACAAGGAAAGCTTAACATCTTCTTTATATATAGATTCATGTTGAGTGTATGTCATATTGAAGTGATTGACCTTTTTTGGTATGTAGCAAGATTCTCAATATCGGATATCAGAATCGTATCGGATGGGGGTTTTTCATATCGGATATCGTATATCGGGGGAGATATCGGGGATATGTGCGCATATTGGACGTTCATATTATACACTATATATAATGAAATATTGATAATTAAGAGTTGGTTTAGGGTCATACATATCATCTATTTAATAAAAATGATGTAATATGCTTGCAGATATAGTAAAAAATAATGTACATTTGCACGCAGTCGTGCAATAAATAAGTTATTTCATACTAGGTGATATATCGGACGATTTATCGGCCAATATCGGGAAATTTATCGGGCGATATTTCAAATATCGGCCGTTTTTTGCTGCAAACGATATGGCAAACGATTTTTCCATATCGTATTGACAGCAGGCAAAAAGGAGATATCGGACGATATCTCGGCCGTATCTGCCGATATTTAAAACAGGGGTATGTATTATACGTGTATAGTAGGAGCTTCATATCTCCTTTTATACATTGTATATTATGCTTTATGTGGTTAGGGTTTATTCATCTCTTTTCATATAAATGTATGTATGCAGGGAGAATTAACTTCACGTCTCTCCTCTTCATGAATGTATATAGCATTTATACTTTTTGTTTGATTTATGCAAAAAGGGAGAAAATATTGTTTATGCCCTTTATTGTTTGTATCCCTTTGTTGATGAATTGATAAAAAGAAGGAGAGATATTTTAGAGTTTGATATATGCATGTTTGTTTAAATTTGTTCTTTTACCATTGGTATCAAAAGCATCTTTTGTTGGTATTGGTATCAAGAGCATTTTTTTTGTTGTTTTGTTGGTATCAAGAGTTTTTATTGGTATCAAGAAGTAACATTATTTTTAAGAACATGTTTATTTTAAAATAGAGTCTTTATTGGTATCAAGAGCAACATTGTTTTTAAGAACATGTTTATTTAAAATTGATATCAAAAGCATGTTTATTTCATTAGTATAAAAGATCATGTTTGTTTCATTTCCTTATTTTATGCATGTTTATGCATATCTATGTTGAGCATTCATGACATATCTTTATTGTTTATTGCTATGCATGAGTTAAGGGGGAGCTTCTTTGAAGCTTAACTTTAATCCATGCATATATAACTCCATGAGTTTTTGTCATCATCAAAAAGAGGGAGATTGTTGGCCCAAAGGCCATTCACTCTAGTTTTGATGATGATTAACTCATATAGTTATAGTTTATTAATAATCTTGTGATATTTAGTTTCAGATATTTGATCAAGATATTAGTAGGTGATTAGCTTCAACAAAAGTATTTTTGAAGCTTTCACATGATGATTCAAGAGTTCAAGCGTCAAGTTCATATCTAGCACTCGGTTGGAGTCAAGCTCGGTGGATCACGTTTAGATCGAGTCGAATTAGAGACAGCGTTCTACAAGAAAACATCGGTTTGTTTTAGTATAGTTTGTTTAGATCTCATTGTAAAGATTAGATAGTGTGATATGCTCAAGTTCATTACACAGACACACACTTGTTTTAAGTTTCTTAGTTTTTGATTTTCGGTTTAACCAATATTTGATTTTAAGTCAAAAACATAGATATACTATCTTTCATGTATATTAGATTCTATCCATATACAACAAGCTTAAAAGTTGTTTAAATATCATGTTTTTGTATTTGCATGAGTTTTGAAAAAATCGGATTTCCATTTCAAAAATTCTATTTTTGAAAAATACGGATTTTGGTTTAAGGTAAATTTTCTATCACACAAAAATGGTTCAAATTGTTTGAAATATGTGTTGAATTTTTATCACACATATTTTTATTTCAAAGATATAATAAGAACTGATTTTTGTGGAATTTATGTGATTTTATAGAATTTAATATAAGATAAAAAGACAAGTTTTTAAATCCTATAATTGTTGATCAGGCTGTCGACCGGAGCAGAAGTCGGTCGCCCAGACCGGTCGACTGACGTGCACAGGACGTGCACGCAGCCAGGGCTGGTGGGCCGGTCGACCGGGCGGTCGACCATCCAGAGAGCTCTGCTCTCTGGAAATGGCCCCGGTTGACCGGGCCGGTCGACCGGCAGAGAGCTCTACTCTCTGTATCTAGTCTTGGTCGACCGGAGGCACAATGGTCAGAAATCTGACCGTTGGGGCCGGTCGACCGGGCGGTCGACCGGAAGGGCAATTTTGCCCTTTCCAGCTGCTAACGGGCAGATTTGAATTGGGGCTATAAATACCCCATTCCTTGGCTAGTGTTGAACAAGTTTTTTAAGAGCAAAATTCTCATTCTTTCTAGTGTTTTATTACAACTTTTCAAAAGAGTTTTAGAGCCAAAAGATTGATCTTTATTTGTTTTAAAGGGTTGAAAAATCAAAGAAAGAAAAGTCTTTGGGAATTGATTTGATCTTCATTTACATTTCTATTTAGAGTTTTTCCCTAAAGTTTTCTTTGTGTTTTTTATTTTCAAACTCTTTATATTCTCACACTTGGGCTTATCTATCTATCCTATCTATAGGATCATTGTTTTGTGAGAAAGAATTGGTTTGTGGTTGAGATAGACCACCAAGTTGTTAACCTTCCATTATTGTGATATCCCTCTAGTGAGAGGTGATAGTATTGGTATCCCTCTTGTGTAGAAGTGATCGTCGAGGTTGTGTTGGAATCCCTCAAGTGTGAGGTGATTGTGTTTGTGTGGCTTTGAGCCTAATCCCTCTTGTGAGAGGTGTATCATTGTTTGGCTAAGTGCCATCCCTCTAAGTGTAGAGGTGATTGAGTTTGTTGGTACCCCTCTAGTGAGAGGTGGATATTGTGTTGGTTTGTGCCTTGCCTCTAAGTGTAGAGGTTGTAATTGTTGGAGAGAGGAGTTGTGTACTCCCAAATTGTATTTGCCTAAATCCTCAGTGGAGGCTCCCTGTGTGGGAAGTCCTGTGTGGACGAGTTAGTGGAAATCCTTCTGTGTGAAGGCGGGGACGTAGAGCTGTGTGCTCGAACCTTGAAACATATCTCGGTGTTTGCGTTTGATCCACTTTCTCTAACTCTCTCTCTCTTATATTGTGCATTGATTCATATTGTTCATATCATATACATGCTTGGTTTGTTTGTGTGCCATACTTCTGTTAACCAAGAGAGCTTCATATAGCACCTCAACGCTTATTCAGAGGAATTTAGAGGAGATAGTTCAGAGCCCTTCACTGGGAATTTGGCTACACTCTTTGGTTACACTTAGTGTGTTGCATTTAGTTTTTAATTCCGCATTATTTGTCATTAGATTAGCCTTACACCTATTCACCCCCTCTAGGAGTACTTAGATTGACTTTTGCAAACTGTGCAGCACAACCACTTTTATCATGTAGTTGTGTTGTGTTTGAAACGTGTCCAACATTGGTGTTGGACACACGTTGGCTGTGTTCGTGCAACGTAGGTGCCAAAACTTCCACTGAGGATGGTTGAAAAGGCCTTCAAACTAATGAGGTTTTAGTGCTTGGGGGAAGCATACATGGATAGGGGATCAACAATGGTCTTTCAGGACTTAGCCTTGTAATTTGTGCTTCTTTTCCCACCTTTTTCTTATTCCCTTAAAATGGTAGATGACTCAAGTAGTAGGGGCTCTTCTCAACTACTAAATAGGCCACTTTACTGCCTAGGCCTACCCTTTAGGTTAACTTATTCCATATTGTGCCTCACAATGTTATGCTTTTTCTTGTCCTTGTGCACCCACTCCCCCTCTCCCCCACCCAAAAAAGAAAAGAAAAGAAAGAGTACACATGAGATATCATGCTTTGGCCAACCAACATGCCACCCGATCGGGGCCTTGTTTGACTCGTGGCTTGATAATTACTGTTAGGTTTGATTGTTGGGACGGTGCAACTACAGCGGGATGTTTGTTTTAGGAGAAACAAAGGATGAAATAGAGTTTGAAAGGGAAGCTTGATATTATATGATGCCATTGTGGAAAGAAGCTTTTGATGCTGGGGTTTGGAATTTTTTGAGGCTAGAAAGAGGAATAGATCATAAAAATCTTGGGATTTATTTGGGGTGACTAAGTCAGTGTCTAAGATGATGTATGACAAGATAGATGGGTAAGGTTTTGAATATTCTTGTACCTCCACCGCAAGGTCTACTCTTGACCCATGCCTCTGGTGTCGTGCTAGGCTCCATTAGAAGTCTTTTGTTCTATAGTTTTTTACGGCCCGCGCATTGTGCTTCCTGCTGATCTGAACTTATTTCAACAATTAGTTGAGGAAGGTTGAGGATGTTCCTTTGGATGAGAGAAATTCAAAAGATCAAATTGTGAGAGGCGGCATCCCTTTAGGATGAGAGGGATGACTAATTTAGGTTAAGGTGACGCGGAGCTAGGACAATGTTGTCCTGTGTTGTAACTTTTAACTCATGGTCGTATGAACTAATCTGGATAATCGGTTGTTTAACTTGATGAGTTAATGCTCATGACTTAACATATTTTTTTATCTTCTTGGCCTGTATCTTGTTGTCTTGATAATTTGTTGCTACTGTGTTTTTATGGGTGGTCTTAGATATTAAAATTAACATGTTCAATTATATAATATGGTATGGTGTTGTTGATAAATGATGATTGATGTTTGGATGATTAATCATTTGATTTTTGGTTATGCTCTTTGCTTATTTTTTGTTTAATCCTTAATTGTTTGATTTAGATTCATGTTAAGAGTTAGAAATTGATGTAAATATATGTCATGGTTTTGTAGTGATTGTTTATTTTATTATTATTTGTTTAACTTCACATGGTTTTCTCCCCTGAATTTTCATGATTTCCCTTTTTCTCCAATTTTTATTTTTAAAAATTGGAGAAAGCACTTTGGCTCCTATGGCGGATAGTGGAAAATGGCCCCATCCTTGCATGTGGGCTGCTGCTTTCTGCTATTGATAACTGTGGAGACAACCAATTTGTTATTTTAGGTTTCAATTTTGGTGACCATTGACAATGGTAAGTAACAACTTGAACCTTTCCATCTGAGATGTTAGCTGGGGTCCAAGTAGACAAAGGTGGATGCACCCCGATGGGCCCATGTTAAATTAGACAAAGGTCGATGCACCCCGATTTGCCCATGTTATCTTGTGGTGGTTTGTTTAGAGGGGCGCATTGCATGTAGGATGCAAAATTGCAAACTATTATTTTGAGTTGGTAATCTACTTAGCGCCCACTTCTATGGTGAGGTTTTCTATATTCTCCATATTGTCTAGTTTCTTTAATGTTTAGTAAAATTACTCAAATGTCACGATGGAGACCATATCCTCATTCTACATGGGACTATTGTTTATTCTTTGGCCAAGAAAGAAACCCCCCACTATGGCTTCCCACAAGAAGCGACTCAAATTTTTGGGACAGAAATCTTCCTTGTATAGGAATTAATTCAACTTGAGAAGAACAGCATGTCTCAAAAAAATGTGTTGAAATGTGAAAGTTGCCACGAAGATCATATTTTGAGACAGTTTTGGGCGTGGAACATGAAAATTCTCCATAATCCCAACCAGATGTGCTCACTTTCTGCACATGCCTATATTTCATGCTAAATCACAAAGATTAGCTTTAATTCCTGTTATACTTCAGAGGGAGAGTGGGGAGGGAGCATTATTTGATTTAGTTTCAATTGCAATTTTGGACATTACAATAGACACTTCTTCTATATGACATTAGATATTTGAGTTCATTGCTTTCCTAATGCATTTATCTTTTGCAGGATCTATTATGGCAGGGAGGGGTCGTCGTCACCCGGTGCATGACGAGATGCGTGGCTTCCGTGATGGACCCCCACCCCCATTGCCCCGCGGGCGTGGACCCATGCCACCCCCACTCCACCCTATCGAGGAGCAATTTGCCATGGGGCATGATGAGATTCGAAGGTTGGTTGCTGATAACCGGATTCTTGTTGAGGAGAATATTGCCATGAAGAGGGAGATAGACGCTGCTAGAGAGGAGCTCCATGCCCTAGGTCAGGACATTCCCAGGATTCGTGCAGAGAAAGAAGCCAAAGCTAGAGAATTGATACAGATGGGTCTGAAGCTAGAGGCTGACCTCCGTGCCCTCGAGCCAGTAAAGGCAGAGGCCTTAGAGTTACGATCTGAAGCACAGAAGCTAGACGATCTGCGCCAAGAGATGTCAACAAAAATCCAGAATATGTCACAAGACCTTAAACGCCTACAGACCGAGTCCCAACAGGCACCCAAGTTGAAGAGAGAAATTGAGGGCTTGAGGGAGGATCTTGTTAGAGTCAGGTTTGAAGTTTTCTTTGTTCAGCTAATGTGATTATATGAGAATAATCTCAGTTGCTTTTATTTGGTTTAGATGATTGATCTTATCTGATGTTAATGTGGACCATCCTAACAGGACTGGTTACGAGTATGAGCAGAAAGTACATGCTGAGCAATTAGAGCAGAGGCAAGCGATGGAGAAGAACCTTGTTTCTATGGCTCGGGAAATTGAGAAACTGAGGGCAGAGCTGATGAGCCGGGAGAAGAGAGCTAGAGGGCCGCCAGGTATCTTATATTCTGTCTGTCTTCACTATCTTTGCCAATCGTTCTAGCATTACCAACTGTCCGCTAATTTTTTCCCCTACAGGTAGCGGTGCTTATGGTGCTGATATGGGTTACCCGAGCTCTTATGGCGATGGTTATGGCCGTGAGAAGGGCCTTTATGGTGCTGGGTCCTGGTCATCGTATGAACCGTGGATTTCCACACCACTGAGTAAGGTTTTTTCGCCACTGGTTTATTTGTCTGCTTGATCAACTTGATTTATCTTCTGTATTTTTGGTTTCTCAAGCTATTATGGTGGTAGAGAAAGCAAGTGGTTCAACATTACGGCATCGTCTAGTCCAGTTTAAATGAGGAGCAGTTATTAATCACATTGACTGGTATGACCGGCTGAATTGGACTTGTGTCAGTACTTATCTAAGCTTCAGTTTGTACAAACATCATATATGTTGTGCTCTATGGCATGGAAAATTGTTAAGCCTTCAATTGAAGACCCATGGTGCTCTTTGTTTACACTCACTTTTTCTTGAGAGTATTAAATTGCAGCTCACAATTTTTCTTTTTTGCTCGCTATATTGAAAAGGTTGATGAGAACCCGTCCACAACTCTCTAGGGGAGAAATAGTTCCATCTTTGTTGGAACTTTTCCTTTTTTTTTTTTTTGAAGTTGATTATTATGATGCTCTTGATTTTCCAATCCACCAAATTTGAAGAGTATTTAGCTTCAGTTGCAACTAAATATTAATTCAATTACTTGGGGGTCATCAGGTTATGGAACTGTGTTTTGGTATTATGCATCACTGCATGGTCTTTTTCGATGCTGATTCAACCAAAACTGTACTGTTAGGATAAATGTAGATTTATCTGAGGCTTCTGCCAATGAAAAATCTGGCGCCTTTAAACTTTGGCTCGGTGGTTTAGCACGGTTTGGGTTATAGAAAATTCCAGGTAAAAAGAGAAAAACTAAAGAAAGAGGGGAGAGAAAAGATTATTGCAACTGAGTTTGTATTATTATTACTATTCTTATTTTAATGAGATGTGGTACGTTGTCTGCGTGATGTATTCCATGTTAGCATTTAGAACTTCCCTCTTCGGCTAATATAAATGGAAAAAATTCAATTTCTTTGCATTGTGCAAATGAAGAAATCATCTTTCTTCCATACCCAAAAAAAAAAATGTTTTTCCCCCCCTTAATATCACTTAAACTTTCATAGTTTTCTTGAACTTTCATAGTTTTCTCAGGAAACCTGTCTTCAAATATCTTCCACAACTATTTGTTTCTAAATGTAGCCCATAACACTGTTAACGGTGACTTCAAAATCACTTTCTTGCTCTTCTCACAAAAGAAACACTTGACATGCACGTGATAAGCGGGTTGGTTTGTTGGTAATGCCCCTCCCTCTCAAAAGAGAGATTTCAAGTTCGATCCTCACAGTTGTCGAATTGGGGATTTAACGGATTTAATTTAGGTAATTAGTGATGGGTGTGTGTATGTCATAAAATAAACACGTGAAAGGACGTGACCACGAGCCAAATAGCCAGTTAATGAGAGGGAGTTTTCTGAAAAATTTAAAGATAGCTGAGAGGGATATTTTTGAGATTTATTGCGAGGGTGTTTTTTAAGAAAATCATGAAAGTTTAAGAGTTATTAATAAAATAAGCCTCCAGGAAAATAATAGCAAGTTCAGAATTAAGCCCACAATTTTGAGCATTGGCCTTTGAGTGTTGCATGAGAAGTACCCGTCTACAGATTCATGTTTACATCTCCGCCTGACCTATCTATCATCAGCTACGGCCATATAATTGTCCAGCTACTCCTTCACTGGCCCAAACTCCTCTGGGCTGTGCTTTTCGTCGACGAGCCCAAGCTCGTTCATAGGGAGTGAGTCATCGTCGATCCCGCAGCCCAGTAGGCTCTTCATGTAGTCCGCAAACTCAGCAAGCGCCGGGTCAGACTACAGCAACGAAGCGAGGAATTCCATTGTTGTTCGAGTTGGTATCTGAATTTGTGATCTTGTGTTATCTGGCAATTGAACAGTCGGCTTTGCTTCTGAACTGGTCTTATCAGCAAGAAGCGAGAGTGCATAATTCAGCCAGAATTCAATGTTTTGAATTTCTTGATATGATACACACATACTGTAGTTTAAAACTCGGTTCAACTCTAGTTTGTTACTATAGAGACGGTGTGGATTTTAACTAAAATAAGATTCAAATGGATTGTTGGTTAACCCATTTAACAGAAAATGGTTATCTCATATTAAGTATTATCTCCATGATGGGAAGGATAAAACTACCTAACAGATAAGATACTCCCTCTCTCTATCCACGTGCATTCATTCTTCTCTCATCGAAACCAGAGCGTCAGAAGAGAGAAGGCTTTTAAATTCAGTTCTAGTTCATCTTCATTTTATCCCTTGCTAATGTATGCAAATGGGTTTTTGTATAATTTTTATATCATGAATCATATGCTAAGATTGATACATATTTTAAGATTTAACAGTGGTGTCAGAGCCAGGTTGGGCATTTATTCATGATTTCAATTTCAATTTTAATTGCTAAGGAGTTTTTAATGTAGTAGCTGCATGCTGATATGTTGCTAATTTCATGATATGCTTAACAAGCTTACATATTTATATTTGGTCTCACATTCCTCATCAATCAAATATGCTGTGAGCACAGAGCATAATTTTTACTTCCTTGAATCAAACGCATATACAATATGAAGACCTAACAACCTTTTAGATCCATTCTTCTGATAGGAATCGTTGATTTCATTTATTTCCCAGTTTGCAATCGTATAATTCGATTGCTGAGCTGTAAACTCATATTACAATATTATGCGATATCATGCAAAATTACATAAAGTTCATAAATCAATTCATTTATTCCTAACTCTCTTACGAAAGTACCACATCATGTTTTACTTTGTGAAGAAATTCAAGCATCTCTAGTTTAATTGGACTCTGATTTCTCATTAAGGTTATGATATCGAGCAAATCCATTTTTTAAGTTTTATGTTTAGCAAATATGTAATGCAAAGAGATTTTCTTTTGTTTGGCTCTGAAAGTTTTTACGAGATACTTTTACAATGTCTCTTATGGTTATCGGTTTTGTCTTGGTGATGTTTTGCATCATAAATCCAATTCCGTCATCGTTCTCATTAGGCGTTGAATAATATGTTGAATTTTTTTGAACGTAGTATTATGAGTTAATTAATTATATGATTGGTTTAACCTGTGAGGGTTTAGGTTAGACTGTAAAGTGACTTTTTGGAAAAGTCATGATCGAGATAAGATGATAGTCGGCCCAAAAATAACATTCTTATTAAGATCGTGAGCTGAAATGATCACCGACTGCACTAAATTCTTAAAAACTACTAGCAGACCCAAGGAGGCTAGAAAATTTTTAAGTTTTTGATAGGCATGATAATTTGTAAGTGTTAGGGAGGATAGGATAATCCTAAACCTAAAGGAGAAGATGTGTCCATATTCAACCTAATACTCGTATATTAGCCTTGTCAGTGACGTTAGTCACAATTGGAAAGTGTATAGCATGTCTAACACTCAGCTCAAAGGTGAGGTAGATGATGCATCTCACTTGTTCCGCTGGATTATGAGCATTTTATGGAAAAAAACATCTTGACTCTTCTATCCTAACCCTTGAATAAGAATGAGTATGCAAATTCTGTTTATTGTAATACATAATTAAAGCATGTATCAGTTAAATTTAAAATACATGCAAGTTAACCTTTTATTTAAGGTATTAGATTAAAGTGCCTTTGGAGAGTATGCACAAACTCTCAAGATAGTTCGGACTAGGCATGGGTAGACACCATGCCTTATAGTCTTCACTCTGGATACAAAGTGTTGATTTTCATATGGCGGGTACCGCAAAGTATCAGAGTGACATGTTGTGAAACAATATATGAAATAGGATGATAGATTTGCATCATTGTCACACACACATGGACATCTCTATTAAACCACTTAATAAAATCATCTAAGATTTGACTCAATCATTTATTAATGATATCAGTTCTGTGACATGGAACTGTCTTTGAATTATGATGAGCTCTTTGTACATCTTTGATCCATTGCTGGTGAATTTTAATGACTAGGTAAAAGGAATAAATCTAATTTTCATTTATACCAAAATTCAAATAGATGGTCATCCGTAAATGTAAAGAACCGGAGTTGTTTTATTTGGTTTTAAACATTTCTTGTATGTGTGAATCAGGTGGGAGATTGTTAGATTTCTTGACCTGATTCACACATACTGTAATTCAAAATTCGGTTTAAGTCTAGTTGGCTAATATGGAGATGTTTAAACTGTGTGGGTTTTAGTTAAAGATAAGATTCAAATGGGTTGTTGTTTACTCATTTAACAGAAAATGGTTATCCCATATTAGGTTTTATCTCCATGATAGGAAGGATATAACTACCTAACGAATAAGATACATTAGTATCTATTTATATGATGCATTAGTATCTATTTATATGAGAAGTCCCTCTCTCTACCCAGGTGCATTCATTCTTCTCCCATCAAAAGCAAAGGGCCAGGAGAGAGAAGGCTTCCAAATTCAGTTCTAGTTCTTCTTCATTTTATCTCTTGCTAAGGTATGTAATGAATTTTTGTATAATTTTATATCATGAATCATATGCCAAGATTGATACATATAATAAGATTTAACATTTTGAGCTTATGTGAACACAGTAAGCCGCTTGAGAATCTTGGATGCTCAAGTGAATTCCTGCAAATCAAATGTAACCTTATACAAGCCTCTAAACTCGTGAAATTATTGATTTAATGCACAATTTATTAATGCATATTTATTTCAACAATTAATATCTAAAGAAATTTGATGTGTTGTGCACACGGGGGAGTGGGGCTTGATCATCCCGTCACCCAGTTCAAATTTTCGAGTATACAACAATTAAACAACATGATAGCTCGTATTGGGCATGATATGGATTATAACAAAAATAGCAGTAGATCTTCCACTTTTTTTTTTTTTAAATCTAGATATGAATTTATAAGAATTTAATGCTTAATAATGCAATAGCATTTTTGTTCGTACAACTCTAGTTAAACTATTCATTTCTCTTAAAACTAATTTAGGTTAAATTTCACTAAACCTCTCATAACTTTTTACTATAGTTACGTAACCTCTCAATATTTTATTGATCATCAATACGTCTCTCAAAACTTTTGAAAATGTTAAAGTGAGTTAACAACGTTAGTTGATGGTTGTAGTGGTCACTTTCTGACTCGCCCGAGATCACAATGCGTGTCAATCCAGTCTCGCGTGGATGTGCGACGCGTGGTTACTTCCGGAACAGTTAACCCAAAATCTTCGCCTTGTTTGGATTATGAACGGGTCGGGAGATTAACATAAGAGTCAGATCCGATTACAGAGATCTCTATCTTTAAGCTTAATCTTAATTCAAATAAGGTAGCAACCTCCCGGGGCAGCTCATCCTTATCTACAGTCGAACACGAATCACCAGATAGAGATGAACTCTGTCCTACACCAATTCAAACGGGGCGTTCGGCTCATTCCTAAGCCAGATAAGGGATTTAGGTATTTAAACTAAACAAGACTCTCTAGCTCTATCTATTTGACATGACTTATATAAATAGAGGATCCCTTCTAATAGAAAGAGAACCTCAAGTTGACCCGAATCCTGAGAACACTTTTGTAATCGCCATTGACATAGTGGAGTCTCTCTCTGTGTGATTTTTTTCCTTTCGGGTTTTCCAGTATTTCTATTGTGTTTATGATTGACTTTTCTGTGATTTGATGGTTTTCACTTCCCTATTTTAGTACGTTGATTGATTCTCTAAGAATTACCCTTCATTAAGATATATTTTGAATTCACACTCAAAGCCTCTCTGTTACAATACCCTACTCCTTCCTCCGAAACTACCCAGCATGACCGACATGGCTTCATCGAGGAAGAGTGTCAATCAGACTACGGTTGACCCCGTCGTTCCGAAGAAAGCGACAAAATGATAGAGGCGGAAGAACCAATGAACCGTCAGCCCACCCTATCAGACGTCACATCTCAGACGCGAGGACTCCTATTCTGCTGTTGTGTCACCACTCAGAAGGCAGACCGTCGAACCCGCACCTCCACTCAACGGAGACCAACTCCTCCAGATGCTTTCCTCCATGCGGAAGCAGTTGGAGAATCAGCACACGAAGATGATCCGTCTCCATAAGGTAGCTACCCGTGAGAAAGAGGCGGCAACCTATGTCCAAACACGTTTGTTCAAACAGATCGGAGTACATTGGGGGTCGCGATCTTGTCCCACTGCGGGAAGAAACCCGCGGGCCCCCTTCGCCAATGCGCACACTGGAATTTGTTCACTCCACCGGAAGTTCGACGCGCGTCCGGTCGGAGACCTACAAAGATAAAGAGGACTCTGAGGATACTCGACATTCCCGAACGCCAAAGTTTCCTCAGAATAGGGACATAAGGGACCTAGTCTAGGAGCGACTCAACTAAGCGAGTCAGCAGCTCCCAAAAGGGATGGAGTACGGTGGGTTGAGGCCCGCCGACTCCCCATTATCAATGATACACTTCTCAAAGAATTTTGTGATGTCATCCTTTGATCATTATTTGGGAACCTCTGACCCACTCCTTTATCTCTGCCATTACCAAGACAAGATGGCGGTCACGCCCACGACAACCTCCTTCTCTGTCGAGCATTCCCATCCAACCTCAAGGGGGTCGCCTATCATTGGTTCAATTCGCTCCCGAGGAATACGCTCTGGAATTTTCGTGAGGTGACCGAGGCATTTTTAACTAGTTTGCTTCTCGGAGGGAATTCTAGAGGAACAACAACCACCTCCTCACAGTTAAGATAAAAGCCGGGAGAGCCTGAAGAACTATGTTAACTATTTCCAGAGTCAGATCGTCTTGGTATACAACTACAATGAGAATGTGGCCGTCGCAGCCTTCATCAGCGGGCTGCAAGTCATTAATCCCTTCTACAAACACCTAGTGACGAACGACGTCACCGGGATGAGATCAGAAGTATATTCAAATAAAGAAGCGACTCAGACTACGTTCAGCTGCTCCCCAAGACAAGGCCCTGAAACCGAGAAGCTGAAGCCATAATTTCCCCCGAGAAAGAATCTGAGCAACAACTCCTCGGTCGTCCACAAACCGTCAAGGCGTGCTGCCAAATCCGGCAAAGGAGGTGAGTAGAGCGCGACCTCACCCCATTTTGCGTATCAGTCGACCAGATCTTTAACGCCATCAAAGATCGGCCTCAGGTCAGGCGTCCGGCCAGATCCCTCCCGTATAACCAAAGAGGAACAAGGTCTGGTGACTACTATGCATTCCATGATTGGAGAGGCACCTCACGGTGGACTGCCAGACCCTACGACAGTACCTCCAGGACTTGATCAACAAGAGATACCTTCAGGAGTTCATTCTCAATCCCGGATTACCCTCGGAGGTTAGAGTGCAGAGGCAGCCTGAGGCCCTAGCCGAACACCTTGGCAACTCCCTGATAGATGGCACCACCACCAATGAGAGGACCCTCTACGCCAACGAAGCCTGTAAGGACAGTCATCCAGCAATAGTCTCCCGGTGGGCCAATCTTTTCTCGGAAGAAGATTCATATATTGTACACTTCCCGCACAACGACGCCTTAGTCGTGACAGCATACATCGGATGCTGTAAAGTGTCGAAGATCCTAGTGGATGGGGGAAGTAGCATCAACATCCTCTATGGTCACACCCTCGACCAAATAGAGGATACTTCCGAGCTGGCCTGAAAATTGATCATCCCCTGAACCCAGTCACTGCTTTACAGATTCGACAGGAACGAGGCTCGTTCCCCCGCACTATCGAGTTCCCTGTCTGTAACAGCCCATTCCCGTGGATAAGGGAACGTTTTGGCGATGTATATACGCAGGGTGAAAATACCCTTACGGACGTATGCTAAGCCTCAGTACAGAGAATAAATATAATATATACAATAATTTCAGCATTAAATAAATACAACAATACCTGTAAAAGAGGTCAGTGACCATGATAGATATGAAAATATGGATAAATAAGAAAATAAAGATAGAATAATAAAGATACTTATGAATAGTATAGATGATGAGTCTCCTATGTGTATCCCATAAATATCTGGTACTACGGTACCTCAGATCTCTAACTTGGACACGCAAACTCAGGGTCATCAGAAAGCGACCTAGTGAGTGGTAAAATGAAGGAAGCAGTAATATATACTATAACAGTACAATCACGATAATATATAATGTATGCCAAGGTAACAGTGATACAATATAAATATCCTAACAACCGGTATATCAATATTACAAGTATTCTAACAGTACTATAACATAATCAATAGCTAGCAGATATAACAAGGTTACGTCTACAATATTATATAATACATGATTATATACCATAGCAATCATTTATAGTGTCGTGAGTCTACATGTATGACATTCCCACATGGAATACATGGAGTGTAGGATAATAACATGACATGAAGAGCAAAACATGCATATATAATAATATGACAATAAACAAGATAATTATGATGGACAAGATATGAAGCAATATAATTATACAATAATAACAATCAGTATCACCTGACATTTTAATCAATCTCTTTCAATATCTCATACCACTGGCAGTTCACACCAGAGCCCGTACTCCAATCAAACCGATCCGGACATGGTATACGAGTATTATTATCTGAATGAGAGAATGACCAAATAGCAAGTGCTCCTGACGTCACCATTGTTGGGTTATTAAATATTTCATATACTGGGTCTGAATAACGAGTTCACTAAGGATGCCTACATCATGCCAACACTCTGGGATGTGAGATTCTAAAGATGGCCCACAGATTCAAGAGGTGACCCCCACTCGGTATGTGGTATGGCACTTTGTTCCGTGTGGTACTTAGTTGCACACACCTTCTGCCAGACGCCAGTATGACTGTGCGTATGACAGGTATACAAGATAACAAGAATACTGAGTCTGGCCAATAACAATATCAATAACAATAGCACCAGAGACATTCTCATCACCCAACACCAGGCGGAGTGAAGATTCTAGAGGTGGCCCCCATGGATTCAAGAGGTCCCCCATCACGTATAGGTATGATGTGGTACTTTACTCTATGTGGCACTTAGTTTTGCACATTTTCCGCTGGAAGCTGGTGTGACTGTGCTAATAATAGGGTTATCAGGATGCGAGTAGGCTGGCTGAATAACAATATGTATAACGTGTAACAAGTTAACATGATTTATCAGTAATGCAGTAACATGAACAAGT
Source organism: Agave tequilana (assembly GCA_038442645.1). Lineage (NCBI taxonomy): Eukaryota > Viridiplantae > Streptophyta > Magnoliopsida > Asparagales > Asparagaceae > Agave > Agave tequilana. Next base: position 26,906 of record JAVJIF010033483.1, read on the forward strand.
ATACAATGTAACAGGAGTACATGGGTATTCAAGTAACCATAATTCAGGTAACATGAATAGTGATCCATGCAATAAAAATACAGAAACAATCAATACTTGTATGCATGTAAATCCAATATAAGGAACATGAGATAACTATATACAGAGTATGTATAGCGATGATACAAATATATAAACTAACAGTATCTAGTGGGATAGTGGGTTCGTGTATCCGTGTATTAGTGATATATGAATATAACATGATCGTGTCCAGTGTAGCAGTGTCTGTGTAATGGTGATATATATACATGAAGTGACAGTGGTTAGTGTAAGAGAATATCCATATAACTGTGATACAAACATATGAAATACAAGTATAGCGTATCCGTGTAATCAGTGATATTAATACATGCAATCTATAACAACAGTAAATGTGTATCAGTGGTATAGTTAAGATGAATATTAGTATTTGTTATACCAGTTTTATGTTATTACCATGATCAATATAATAAAGGAATTATAAATAATTATATACTTTCAAACTCTTCACAACCATTTGTAACTATTAATTTAGTTATTAATCTGGAAGTCTTTTTATCCATTATTTAATAATCCATCTACAGTTCATTTTAACCAATAGTCACTATAAAATATTATTAAATACTATTACATCTTTATTTATAGGGATTTCCTATTTAAAAGAATTACGGAACAAAATCCACGTTTTATTGAATAAATCTATAATTAGTTTATTTAACATGATAAACTATACTTTATAAAAGAAAAATACTCACATAGCTATTACAGAGATGTAGTTCGTCTTTCTACGATCACAACGACTCCAAAATCGTTCAATTCAGAGTTTGGATGCTCCAGATATCGCCTGAACACTAAAAATAATAAGAATAGGTTAAATGTGTAATAAATAGGTCAAAATGTAATATTATAAAGTGTCAGGGTTTTTATGAAACTTTACCCTATATGGTTTTGGATGCGGGTATGGTACCTAAGGGGTCGGGTTTTAATCCAAAACCCAAACCCAAATGTAATAAGTGATGGATAAATGATTATTAGGTTTGGGTTTGTTGGGTTAGAGGCTTATTGGGTTCATACCCAATAAGATAAAGAGAGAGAGAGAGAGAACAGGGAAGCAGGGTAGCAGTGCGCTACCCTGGGTATGGCCGCGCAGCTGCACGGCCACAGCGACCACGGGTGGTGGTCCGAGCCAGCCAGTGACGGCCCTGGTCAGCCAGCAGCACACATGGGAAGAGAGGGATGAAAAAGATGGGAGAGTGAGGAGAAGTGACAGAGATAGAGGAGGGAGATGAAGGTGGTGGTTTTGATGGTGGCATGGTGGCTCGGCCTGGGTGGTCGCAGGGGTGGCGCGCTGGCCTGCCGGCGATGACGACAGCCGGCTGTGTGCTGAACCCCTGGAATAGAGAAAGTGAGGGAGAGAGAGATGAGAGAGAGAGAGAGAGATTGAAAGATTGAGAGATAAAAGGGGAGTGATGGGGGGAGAGAGATAATGAGAAAGAGATGAGAGAGGCCGAGAAATAGAGAGAGGAAGAGGCAGTGTGTATGGCGATGGAGAAGCTTGGAGAGGAAGAAAGAACAAAAGAAAAGCAAAAGAGAGATTATAATATAATTTAATTAATATTTTAATTGGATCAAAATTGGACTACTTCAGAATTGTTCTCAAAACTTCTGTAAAATAGAGAATATTATCTTAAAAAATAATGTGAAATCGATTTTAAGAAATCGATTCTGGTTTGCAAATTAAAAATCTTGAAATCGATCGTGATATCGGACGACACCGGATTGGCCGAATTTTTGATAAATTCAGAAAAAATTTCAAAAATATGTTAAAGTATAACATATGATTTTAAAGAATAATATAGAAGCAGATTCTAGAAACTCAACTCTGTTTGTGAATTAAAATTCGTAGAGCCGATTTTCGGTATCGGTGGACACCGAATTCAGAGATTTCCCAAAATAATTCAGAAAAATTTTAGAAAATTTTAAAAAATCTAAAATATTCAAAAATAATATTTGAAACTGAAACTAGCTCAAGCTGACTACCGAAAAGGTCAAATCAATTTTATACGTCGTATCGAGCACTGATATTGTGATACGTACATCAAAGATTGGGGGTTACACTGTCCGAACCGATCCATTCAATGTCGTGACAGAGTTCTGCATCCTAGACGTCCACCCCCTACAACACCATCCTCGAAAGGTCGTGGATCCACATGATGAGATCAGTTCCGTCCACCCATCATCAGTTGCTGAAGTACCCCACACATGTAGGTCACCTAGAGGGGGAGTGAATAGGTGACTAGCAATCTCATGCAAAATTAATGCAGAATTAAAAACTAATTATATAAACTAAATAAACACACTTTGTATACCCAAAGAGTAAAGCCGAACTCCCAGTCAAGGGCTCTGAACTTCTCCTCAAGAATCCTCTAGATTAAGAGTTGATATGTTACTTTAGCTCTCTTGATTTGATACAAGTGTGCACACAAGCACAATGACAATATCAAGCATGCAAGGATATGATCAATACAAGAGCATGCAAGATATTAAAACACCCCAAGCATGTATATCAATAAAGCACAAGTATATCAAGTATGTGAGAATGTAAACAATAAAAGCATGCAAGATATATAAACACAAGTGAGAGAGCGAGAGATAAGCAATCGCAAACACAGAAGATTTGTTTCAAGGTTCGGGTCACTTGCTCTACGTTCTTGTCTTCACCACTATGAAGGATTTCCACTATAATCGATCCCGCAAGATCACTTGGTGCCACAACACCTACAACGAGCTCCCTCAAGAACTCTTGGACCCGCAAGTCCCTCACTTGCTCTCGCAAGAATAACACACGCGAACCCGCAAGCTCGCCGAAGCCGCAAGCTCTACAACTCCTCAAATACAAGGGTGGAACACTTATGATCACTTCTCCTGGTCACAAAAATAAACTCTCTTACAATAAGGATCCTAAAGAATGAATATAGCAATGAAAAGCTTAAACTTGTGTGAGAAAACTAGATAGATATTGTGGTGGAAACTCAAGATATCTCTTTTGAAAACTCAAGAAAAACACTCTTCATAAACATTCTTTTGATTTGAAAATTTAACCCAAAAACTTGTTGAAAACTTTTGTTGAGATGGGAAATGGCTCTTGAAAACTCTCCAAAAATCTTGCCTAAAACAGGCCAAAAGATCTCTTATTTATATGGGATCAAAAACTAGTCGTTATGACTCAAAATCTGGCCAGAATGGCCAGTCGGTCAACTGCTCGGTCGACTGACCAACGGTCAAATTTTTTACCGTTGGAGTCTGGCGGTCGACCGACCTCAGACCCACATTGTGCAATAGGTCAATTTTGAGCACAGTTTTGAGGCCTAAAAATTTAGAATTTGGAAATAAGTATATAGGATGCATTTGCAGATCTTGGCTACAACTTAAATCAAATCAATATCATTTCAGAGTACAACGTTAACAACAAAATACTAAAAGGTATCAAACCAGAAACTGTAAACTGTTATCAGAACAAGAACAGACTTCAACTCAATATTTGACATCTTTAACATTTGAATCAAAAAATAATTATTATATAAGAAATGTAACCCTGAAAGTTATCTTTGAAATACAATTTAAATCATATTAATTAGATATAAGAATAAAAAGTTATGACTAAAAGTCTACAAGGGTGTCGAGTAGATCAGCAGAATGGTTGGCCGCTCGGTCGACCGAGAAAACCTGAGAGATCTACAAACTCGGCTGATCTCTATTGCAGTCGACTGGTCGGTCGAATGAGCTCAAGTCACATGGGCTTGTGCACGTCTTGTACACGTCGGTCGACCGCTCGGTCGACCGCTCGGTCTACCGCAAGCAGCCCAAAAACAGTTTTAACAACTTTTTATAATACATCTTAAATTTCATAAAATCTCCATAAAATCCATAAAAATAAGTTCATTAAAATACTTTGAAGTACAAATGTGTATGATCAAAAATCAACACATATTACAAACATGTGAACTATTTTGAGGCATAGAATTTAAAGCTTAAAATAAAAATCGTATATTTTGAAAATCAAACTTTTGTGTGTGCGTATAAGCTTGAGCATTCCACAACTAATTTATTCTTTACAATTTATCTAAAACAAAATCTTAACACTTACAAACATGACACAAGTGTTGAAAATTTTCTCTTGAAAAACTTCTTCTCTATCTTGACTTGGTCCAAACTTGATCCATGAGTTAGACTCCTCTTTGAGTACTTGATGTGATCTTGAAGCGCGAGCTCTTGAATTAACACGTGCTAACTTCAAACTTGACTTTGAATCTTTCGTTGATACTAAACACCGACTAAGATCTTGATCAAATATCTGAAACTAAATAAGTACAAGATCATTAGTACTATAACTATATGAGTTAATCATCTCAAAACTAGGTGATGGACCTTTCAGCCAACAATCTCCCCCTTTTGATGATGATAAAACTCATGGAGTTATATATGGATGAATTAATGATAAGCTTCATAAAAGCTTCCCCTTAACTCATGCATAGCAAAAACAATAAGGATATTCAATAAAAAGCTCATAAACAAAACAATCATATATGCATAAACAACAAATATCAATCATGCATATATAAACTCTCTAAATTTTTCTCCCCATTTTTGTCAATTCATCAACAAAGGGGTGAAGATGAACAAACAATATAAATGTATATGCGATATATATTTATGAAGAGGAGAGACGTTAAGTTAGCTCCCACTGCATACATGCATTACATGGAGAAGGGATGACTAAGCCCTAACCCACATAAGTATATATACAATTTATAGACGGAGATGTTAAGCTTCCCCTACACACGTGTATTACATAAAGAAGAGAGGTCAAGCTCCTCAATATGTGAGATACACTCAACATGAATTTATATATAGAGGAGATGTTAAGCTCCCCTTGCATATAAGCAGTATATTTTAAACAAATTTTGAAAAAAAATTTGATACCACTTTAAATAAATTTTGAAATTTCTTGAAGTCAAAAAATAAATGTTGATACTAGTTGAAATTAAATGTAGTTGACAAAATAAATGTTGATAAACACTTGTAGATAAGCATAATTATCTTATCAACATGAAATCTTGTTAAATTGAAAGATTTTTTTTGAAATAATAACAAAACACATGCATAAGCTTTGCAAAAGAAATTAATTAACATTTAGAATTAAATCAAGCTTAGCATAAAATAATTTGTGCTTTAAAACAAGTATGGATAATGTAAAATAAGCACAATCAAAGTCATATATATGTATGTATAAAAATAGAAATACCACTTGAAATTTGATGCATACATATATAAGAAAAACTAGCATGAGTATACAAAAATGAAATAACATGAAGATCATGTGTATAACTCATCTCATCCACCCTTATCATATACATGTTAAAAAATATTCAATAATGCACACAAGGCATGATCGCCCAACCAACCGCCCTTAAGTTGGTAGGAGTTTTCAAAAATAAGAGTTTAAAATAATTTAACATATTCGAAAACTCTACCAATTTAAGAATCAAGAAACTAGTTTAAAATAATTTTTGAAAAACTAGTTAAAGATCCTTCAAAACATGAAACAAAATCATATATCCCATGAAGCATTACTAAGTACATAAAAATTGTCACTCAAAATCTATAAGGCTCAAAAATGTGCTCATAAAATAAAGTCATGAGTAAACAAATAATGTGAGTGTACAAGAATCATGTGAATAGCATATTCATGAAATAAATCAATAAGACTCAAAACAAACATCAAAACTAAAAAATTTTATAAAAATTAAACAAGCATCAAGGTATATGTGTGTTTTGTCGAACCTAAAAGTATACATACATATCCCAAAAAAAACGAGTCAAAATGAAATTTTGCATGAAAGCAAGTGACTCAAGGATATACATGTATATCTATTAGTTTTAGATAAAAATAACATATATATGAAGCTAAACAGGTACAAAAATAGAAAAAATAAGTACAAATGAAAGAATCATCAAAACTAGACTATACATATATATACAATGAGTACAAATGAGCAATAAAGCATAAACATATAATAATCAAGTGTAGCTCACTACTTGTACAAGTATAAACACAAGTTTTAACAAAAATTATATCTAAACAAGTAATTACCATATGAAGTACAAAACAAATATGATCATTAGGCTAAATGTACGTGTTTTAGAACTAGTATATATATATTAGTTAAACAATAGTGAGAACACAAAATATGAATCCATATGAACATGGGTGTATCTCAAAGACTATTTATATATATCACATGTCTAATAACATTGCATTTAACATAATGAGCATTAAAATCACAACATGCTAAAAATATCAATGTAAAAGCATGTCAACTAAAATAGGAGTTTAGAGATAATTAGCAAACCATACGAACTATTTTCTAAGTCTTCAAACCATGGTGGTCCTCCCGCCAAACATCCTTGATAGCAATGCATTAATTAGGTATGTCCATCTAGCTCCATATACATCCACCATCAAGGCACCAACCCTCTCCCGTTTTGTGAGAGCCCACACCTACATCAAACACAAGTGGTGGAGATTTTGATACCCATATCTTTTTGGGTCCATTGGGTTAGTAATAATTAGAACCCAAATATTTTTATTAGAAAATTAAATGATTTATCCTATCAAAATAAAATTTTACAAGATGGCATTTGTGGTCACAATGTGTACATTTATACACTCTAGTATACATGTGAGTGGAGCGAGCATGGTGTGCATGTGTATGCCATAGGGTATGTACATGAGTATGTGGAATTTGTTTCTTACGAAATATGTATTCCAACCTATTATGCTTAAACGCACATTGGCTTAAAGTGGAGCCCAAACAATCAATTTTCTTCTTAACAATACAAATATCATTATTAATTTTGAAGAAGAGACATGAGTATGAGAATCAACAATCTTTTCTTTTTAGAAATGTTTTCTTTTTCTTTTAAAACAATTTTCTTTTTCAAAGTGTTATTTTTTCCAAAACAATATCTTTTTCTTTTTCTACCAAAATAATCTTATTTTTCAATGAATTATTTTCTTCACAAATGTCATTTAATTTTGAAGACAAAAAAATATTCTCCTTTTTCAAAAATTCATTTTCTTTTGAAATTCATTCAAATTTATTTTTAAAAGAATCATTTTCTTTTAACAAAGAAGTGTTTTCTTTCTTCAACTTATCATTTTCAATTTTTAATAAATCATGTTTTTCAAGAAGTTTTTGACAAAAAGATGCAAGCTCATCATAAGGCATGTCAATATCTTCTTCTACCTCGGATTCAGAATTACCTCAAGGGGGTCATCCCCTGAACCATGTAGCACATGTTGAAAGTATCTCTTCCATCATCCGAGTCACTCCCCATATAGTATTGTTTTTTATCACCAAGGGAGACAAGTGTGTTCCATATTACAAAAGCTGAATCAAAGTTAGAACCCTAGATAAATATTCATCATTTAGGGTTGACTTTAAAGCATGGATGGCTTTTGTGTTAGCCTCAAGATGTTTGCCATAAATAAAATATGAATCCTTAATAGTAGAAAAATAGACATAAATTCCTAAGACCTTAAGATACATAGACATCTTAACTTTTAATTTTGAAAGTCAAGAATGTCAAACATGAGAGGTATCATGAAATCCATCAGTGTATGTACAAATATTGTGATTAGCTAAAAATAGGGTCTTTAACTCAAGGTTGTTAAACTTAAATTAAGAGCACCAAACTCGGATACCAATTGTAGGTCGCCTAGATGGGGTGAATAGGTGACTAGCAATCTAATGCAAAACTAATGTGGAATAAAAAACTAGTTATGTAAACTAAATAAACACACTTTGTATACCCAAAGAGTGAAGCTGAATTCCCGGTGAAGGGCTCCGGACTTCTCCTCAAGATTCCTCTAGACTCAGAGTTAAGATGCTACTTTAACTCTCTTGGTTTGATACAAGTGTGCACACAAGCACAATGACAATATAAAGCATGTAAGGATATGGTCAATGCAAGAGCATGCAAAATATATAAACATAAGTGAGAGAGGGAGAGATAAGTAATCACAAATACGGGAGATTTATTTCAAGGTTCGAGCCACTTGCTCTACGTCCTCGTCTTCACTACTATGAAGGATTTTCAATATAATCGATCTTGCAAGATCACTCGGTGTCGCTACACCTACAACAAGCTCCCTCGTGAACTCTTGGACCCGCAAGTCCCTCACTTGTTCCCGCAAAAACAACACACGCGAACCCGCAAGCTCACCGAGGCTGTAACCTCTACAGATCCTCAAATATAAGGGGTGGAATACTTGTGATCACTTCTCTTGATCACAAAAACAAACTCTCTCACAACAAGGATCTCAGAGGATAAATATAACAATGGAAAGCTCAAGCTTGTGTGAGAAAAACTAGATAGATGTTGTGGTGAGAAACTCAAAAATCTCTTTTGAAAAATCAAAAAAACCTCTTGATAAACACTTTTTTGATATGAAAGTTTAGCCCGAAAACTTGTTAAAAAACTTCTATTGAAGATGAGAAAATGGCTCTTGAAAACTCTCCAAAAATCTTGCCTAAAACAGGCCCAAAGATCCCTTATTTATAGGGGATAAAAAACTAGCCATTATGGCTCAAAATCTGACCAGAATGGCCTGTCGGTCGACCGCCCCGACCAACGGCCAAATTTCTGACCGTTGGAGTCTGGCAGTCGACTGGGCAATCGACCGGGCAGTCGACTGGGCAGTCGACCGACCTCAGACACAGATTGTGCAATTGGTCAACTTTGAGCACAGTTTTGAGACCTAAAATATTAGAATTTAGAAATATATATAGGCTAAATATGTAGATGTTGAAGCCTCCTTTCTAATACAACTTACAACAAATAAATATCATTTCAGAGTAAAAAGTTATCAATAAAATATTAAAAGATGTCAAATCAAAAACTGTAAACTATTTTCAGAATAAGAATAGATTTCAACTCAATATTTGACATCTTCAACATTTGAATCAAAAATAATTATTGAATAAGATATGTAGTCCTGAATGTTATCTTTGAAATGCAATTTAAATCATGTTGTTTGAATATAAGAATAAAAAGTTATGACTAGAAATCTACAAGAATATCGAGTTGATCAGCAGAATGGTCAGCCGCCCAATCCACCGAGAAAACTGAGAGCTCTGCGAACTCAGTCAGTCGACCGGTCAGTCGGCCGATCTCTACTGCAGTCGACCGGTCGGTCGGCCAATCTCTACTGCAGTCAATCGAGCTCAAGTCACATGGGCTTGTGCACGTCTTCGCTCGGTCGACCGGTCGGTCTACCGCAAGCAGCCCAAAAACAGTTTTAACAACTTTTAAAATACATCTTAAATTTTATAAAATATCCATAAAATTTAGAAAAATAAGTTCATTAAAATACTTTGAAGTACAAATATGTGTGATCAAAAATCAACACATATTACAAACATGTGAACTTTTTTTGAGGCATAGAATTTAAAGCTTAAAACAAAATTCGTATTTTTCGAAAACTTTTGTGTGTGTATGTAAGCTTGAGCATTCCACAACTAATGTATCATTTATATTTTATCTAAACATAAAATATTAACACTTACAAATATGACACAAGTCTTAAAAATCTTCTCTTGAAAAACTTCTTCTCCATCTTGACTTGGTCCAAACTTGATCCATGAGCTAAACTCCTCTTTGAGTACTTGATGCAATCTTGAAGCGCGAGCTCTTGAATCAACACGTGCTAGCTTCAAAACTTAATTTTGAATCTTTCGTTGAAGCTAAACACCGACTAAGATCTTGATCAAATATCTGAAACTAAATAAGCACAAGATCATTAGTACTATAACTATATGAGTTAATCATCATCAAAACTAGGGTGACGGACGTTTAGGCCAACAACACTGTAGCACCCCGTTCCCGCGATACGTACCCAAGTATGTGTCCCAATTTTTTGACCGTATTATTTTAATTTTCTTTCAGTATTTGTTTTCAAGTTGTGATTGCTTATGTTATTTGATATCGGATCTGAATTCTCAATCCTAAAGTCAGCCTTGACTAGGACCAAGAACCTAATACCAACATACTGCTCGATTTGACCTTTCTAGTTGTCTGATTTGACCGATTTTAATTTCAAACACTCTTTTCTAATATTTTAGGTTTTTCATAATTTTCTAAAAATTTTCAGAATTATTCTGCAAAATCTTCAAAACCGGTGTCGATCGATATCGCTGACCGATTCTCAGATTTTTAGTTTCCACATGAAGTTGAATGTTTGGAAATGGATTTCATATTACTTCTTAGAATCTTATTTTCTATCTAAAAACCTTTTTGAGATTTTTCTGAATTTATCAAAATTTGACCGATTTTGGTGTCGACCAGTATCGCTGGAAGATTTCAGAATTTAATTTGAAAATCAGATTGAATTTCTCGAATCTGATTTCACCAAGCATCTTATAATAATATTTTCTATTTTTAAGATTTTTTGGGAACGTTTCTGAAACAGTCGATTTTTACCCGATTTAAATAATATTATTATTTATCAATTATTTCCCTTTCTTACTTTTTCTTCCTCTTCTCCTTTACTAAATTCTCCTATTTTATCCTACTTATTTATTATTTAATAATACATTTTAATTATTTATTTAATATTTTTCTTTTTCTTTTCCTTTTTCTTCTTTTCTTTCCTTTCTTTTCCTTTTCCTTCTCTTTCTTCCTTTCTTTTCCTCCACCTGCTCCCCATCCTCCCCATTCCCTGCCAAGGGATGACAATAGCAGCAGGCACATCCCCCCACTCCTTTCATACTCCCCCTCTCCCTCTCCTTCTCTTTATTTTCCCTTTTATCTTTCCTTCTTCCCATCATTCTCTATTTCTCCATCTCCTTCTTCATCTCTCCCACCAACACTCTATCTCTCTTCCTTGACAGCTGCCGTCTCCACCAGCACAGTCGCCAGCGCCGCCGCCCCTTGGCCGGTGCCGCCCCTTCCCAAACTCCCCCTCTCTTTCCCACTTCCCTCCTCTTCAAATACCACTTCTTCTTCTCTAATTTCTCTAAAAACCTATCACTATTAACCTCCTTTTTCTTTAAAATTCACAATCAAATTCCCCAATTCCTCTACTCCCACCACCATCTCCTCCTCCTCCTCCAACTTCCTAAATCACCACAACCCATCAACCACCTCCACCATCTTCAACCAACACCACCACCTTCAACAACAACACCAACCACAACAACAACATCACCATCAACACAACACCCAAACCTTCCTCCCCTCCGACCGCACGCACCCCCCTCCAGCGACACTGCTGCACAGGCCGCCGGCCAGCCACCAACTCCCCCTCCTCTCTTCTTTCTTATTTCTTCCTTTCTTTCTTTTCTTCTTTCTTTCTTTTCCCTTCTTTCCTCTTTTACCCCCTTCTTTTCCTTCAAACTCTCTCCCATACCCCCTCTACTATTTCCAATAAGCCTCTTTCTCTCTCTCTCCCACCCTTTCCTATAACTCTCTCAAACTCTCTCTCCCTTTTTCATTCTTTTCTCTCTCCTCTCTTTCCCTCTCTAACTCTCTCTAAAATTATTAATAATTATATATTTTAAGAATTATATTTATATATATTTTAATATAATTGGTGACGTACACGTGTTTCTGGTGTTCTGAGATTTTACACCATTTTTCGGTGATTTAGCCGAGTACTTTCATTGTGTTGCCTCATGCCTTGCTAATTCTATCATTGGGCTTGATATAAATTTAAGCGAATGCTTTGTTATCATCAATTCATATTTAGCAACTGCTACTCTAGCATTTATTGCATGATATATTGATATGTGAATGTCTTGTTACCGCTGTTACATGCCTAACAATTGCTATTCTAGCTTTTAATACATGATACATTGTTATACGAGTTGATATATGATATGAGAGTGATTCTCTAAAATTAATATGTTATATGTATACCTGTTGGCCGTTATTATAATTCATTGAATTGGTATTATATTTGCATTAGGTATGCCTATATATGTTCCCGCTTCGCTAGACTTCGCATAGCTAATTAATAGATTAAATTATTGTTGTTATAGATATGGTTGTGAAGAGTTTGAAATATTTAGTTATACTGTTCTCTTGTACCATGTTACATGACTGGATGATAACCTGATATATGATGTTGTAACTCTGTATTCAATTCACCTGATACCGACATGTTAATTACCTGACGCTGATATGTTTATACTTGACACCTGATCCCTAACACTTGATATCTGACACTAACACCTGAGACCTGACACCTGACAATTGACATGCTATCATTTGATACTTGACATATTCTATTACCTGGTACTGGCATATTTGACTGATACTGTGACACTTGACTGGATGCTATTACACCTGATACCTGTATTATATTGCATATTCATGATTATCACTTTTACGGGGACCTTGACATGATTATTATACTACTACGAGACATCTGGTACTCCTGAACTCCTATATCCCCTGCACTCATGTTCCCTGCACTGTTACTCTTGTTAAGAGCATGGTCATACCAGCGTCCGATAGAGCATGCCTGGTATCAGGATGATGAGGATGTATCCCACGATCATGCTAGCGTCCGGCGGATCCTTAATGGAGCTAAGTACCACACGGAGTAAAGTGTCATGCCACACACGTGGTGGGGGCCACCTCTTGAATCTGTGGGGGCCACCTCTAGAATCCATTCCCCACATAGAACAAAGTACCACATGGAGCAAAGTGTCACACCATACACGTGGTGGGGAGCCACCTCTTGAATCTGTGGGGGCCACCTCTTAAATATGTGGGGCTACCTCCTGAATCTAGCCTGAAAGGAAATAATCCTTCCTCCTGCCTGTGCCGCCTGGTGTTAACGTGATAAGCATTCTCAGTGCATATTAACACACACATACCTGTATAATAATAACGCAGGAGCATATGTTATTTGGTCTCTCCCCTATTCGAACAATGATACCCGCATATTGGAGTTCGGATGAGTTCTATTGAAAGTGTAGGGTCCAGTGTGAACTGTCGGTATTGTAGGACGCCAATGAGAAAGGGACAAGAATAACAAATGACACTAATGATTATTATTAAATAACTTGAATGCAATACCTTTATGTTCTCCGGTTATAGTGACGAATCATTTAATCAGGTGTTATGCCCTGAGTTGACACCCTGCCTTATGACATATGATTTCTATGCACAATAATTACTCTAGACTACTCTAGTTCTATTACTCTGAGGGCAACTCAAGTTGTTATGAACTCAGATGATGGTAACATGGGATATGTGATATATAGATGAGGGTTTTCTTATTTGGATTATCCCCTTGACATATCAATCTCGTGTTATATAACTAGTTTTGTCCATACTTGTATTTATCTCATGTTTATTTGTATTTAAGCTCTTGACACCGTTTTCTATTCATGTTTTCCGATTCAGATTTATCGATATACATGAATTTACCTAATTTTGGATTTATAGTCGTTCTTTTAATTTCCTTTATATTACTTGTCATTGCCTGTACCTGCATGCCTGACTCACATCACTTGATCATGTACACGTATGACTGCCTGAGCACACCAACTGGCTTTATCTTTGCTTTCTGACAACCTTGAATGTTCATGTCCAGATCCTAGAGTCTGGATCATGGTGGCCTTGTTATAGCTGATCGGAGTGCGCAGCGAATCCTTCTGTGGCGATCAGAGTGCAGCAAAAGTTTGGACATCACCGTAGCTCTTCCTCCCAGCTCTTCTCTTGATTGGCTCTCGAGGCCTCTCTTGCTACTCGTGAGCACCTCTTGTTGGTCCTGAGATGATGCCAATTGTAGGATCTAAAATATACGTCAACACTCAAATAAAGATATTAGCGTTAAATATAAAGAACTTGCAAGTAAGGAAATTAAATCACAGAAAAGATAACAAACGCAAACACAAGTGATTTATCCTGGTTCGGTCCTTGTGACTTACATCCAGTCCCCAAGCCACCCACTTGAGATTTTTCTTTATCCTTTGACTTTGTACACCCAAAATCAACACCTTGTATACCACTTGACAAATTCTCTTTGCTAAATATATACAACTCTTCTTACAAACTAAGAAGATACAACACCTTGTACAACCTCTCTTCACCCCGAAGACACTCTTATACAATGCTCCTCTTTGAGTGATTACAAACAATCCTATATGCCTTGAATCTGTATGTGATCGTGAACAAGGGCTATTATAGGTGGACTCTCAGAAATCTTCACTATGGAGTAGAAATTTGAGTGAAGAAATGAAAGTGGAAACAGTTTTCTGAAAACAGATTTTTGAACAAAGTTTTTAGGCAGAAAACTTAGATTTGGAATTGGTATTTTTAGCCTAGGACAACATCCCTATTTATAGGTGAAATCTATGGTCAGTTAGGATAGTTATCAGGACAAATTTGAATATTTAAACATTAGATAAAACACCAAAATTAATAACTGTACAACAATTACAAACTGCTATAAGTCGACTAGGGGTTGGTGGTTAGTCGACTATGGTAGGCAATTTTGACTGGGTTAGTCGACTAACCAAAGGAGTAAGTCGATTACATTAAGACTGATACAAATGATAAGTTTCTGAAAACTAAAATTAGTCAACTAGCAGAGTTTATAAGTCAACTATAACTTGTATTAGTCGACTAGTAACATTGATAAGTCGACTAATGCTGCTAAACAGAAAGTTGATATCTTTTCAGGACAATACTTAGTCGACTATAGGACTTTAATAAGTCGACTAGACAAGGTATTGTCGACTACAAGAGGGTCAAGTCGACTAATAGGAAGGGTCAAGTCTGCTAATAGGAAGGGTGAAGTTTACTAATAGGTGGTCAAGTCTACTAATAGGACTATTTTGTGTGTAATCAAGGCTTTTAACAAATATCTAAAAATACACAAAAATAGTACAAATTACATTTGTTATCAGCAAAATAAGTTCCAACATTCTCCCCCTTTTTGACGATGACACTTTGTATGCATGACAACTCCCCCTGCAGAGAATATGTTATATGTTCTCCCCCTGCGTAGAACAGGTTATAACAAATATAGAAAAACATGTATTCTCCTCCTGCAAAAAATATATCATAACATATATATACATATGATAAATTTTTGAAATATTTTTCTATCAAACTTTTTATACGGTACCTGAAAGATAAACATTAGAATGGTACTAATCATTATAAGATCAAAGCATTAACCTTTAGGAGTTCAAACCCAATTTGAATTTGGTTTCCATCTGTTAGTATACACATAATTGCATAAATTACATATATCATGTATGTATGATGCAATATAAGTATTTTTATCAACAATACTTAAGTTTTTAGGAATCCATATGAACTTCTTCTTTATTCTTTTTGAAATAATATCAGTATTTCTTTTCACAAAAGAATTATATGAATTATGATTCTTTTTACTAACATGTGTAGATTTTTCACTTTGATTTAAGAATCCAAGACCACAATGATTATGTGACATTTTTTTGATATGATAATCATTTAAATTTTCTTTTTCTTGATTAAATTTAGTCACATTTTTCAAAATCTCTTCATACTTCATTTTGAAAATTGACATGTCTTTATCTAAAACAGAAATTCTTTCATTTAAAGACATAGTTTCTCTTTTCAATAAAACATTATTTTGTAATAAATCTCATTATCCTTTTTCAATGATGATATAACTATTTCAAAATCATCTTTTTGAGAATTTATAGAAGAAATTTGAGAAACATAATATGAATTTTCTATGATAAGTTTTTCATTTTCTTTTGACAAAACTGTATTCTTTAGATTATTGTATAATTCATGAAATGCATCTAAGAGTTCAGTATATTATACCTCATCTTTTTCTAGAGCCATGTAACAGATGTTGGCATGTTCAGTGGCTTCTTCTTCATCAGAGGAAGAGGAATCACTATTTTCCCATGATGCTTGGTAATCTTTCTTCTTTCTGACTTTTTGCTCTTGAATTTAACTCTGTTTTTGAGCAATGAGCAATCCTTCCTCATATGATCTGTTTTATTACAATTAAAACATTTAAACTTGCCTTACTTCAAGAACTTTCTAAATTTTCTTGAAAGCATTGTCATCTCCTCTTCATCGTTATCTGAATTGTCTGTATCTGAGGATGCATGGAAGGCAAGTTCCTTCTTTTTGAATTGTTGTTCATCCTTCTTTCTATCTTCGAGTTGCAGTTCATATGCCATTAGATTATCAATAAGGTTTTCTAATGACATTATTGAGAGATCATTCGTTTCTTCTATTGCAGTTGTCTTCGTCTCCCAATCTGATGTGAGTGCACGAAGGATCTTGCGAACTTTTTTGACTTGGGTGTATTCCTTTCTAAGGGATGCTAGGGAATCTGTAATGTCGATGAATCTTGTAACCATTTCTGAGATGGTTTTATTCTCCTTCATTTTGAAAAGTTCAAACCTGTGGACAAGAATAGAAATTTTAGATTCTTTAACCTTATTTGTGCCTTCATGTGTTACCTGTAGAGTATGCCATATTTGATTTACAGATGTGGCTGTTGACACACGATTGAATTCTTCTTTGGTTAAGGCACAGAATAACGCATTCATCGCTTTGGCATCAAGGTTCACATTCTTCTTTTGATCATCATTTCAAGCGCTGTAATTGGTTGTTGGTTTGTTGTACGCTGTTTCTACTATGTTCCATAGTTCGTAGTTGAGCGGTTGCAAGTAAATCTTCATTTTACACTTCCAATAATTGTAGTTGGATCCATCAAATAGCGGTGAACGTTGTGTAGAATGTCCTTCTTTGAATTATGATGAAGGAAACTCCATTGCCATCCTTGTAGGTTGTTGACTGGGTATGCAGGGCTCTGATAGAGTATGCCAGGCCGGGCTCTGATACCAATTGTTGGTCCCGAGATGATGCCAATTGTAGGATCTAAAATATACGTCAACACTCAAACAAAGATATTAGCGTTAAATATAAAGAACTTGTAAGTAAGGAAATTAAATCGCAGAAAAGATAACAAACGAAACACAAGTGATTTATCCTGGTTTGGTCCTTGTGACCTACATCCAATCCCCAAGCCACCCGCTTGAGATTTTCCTTTATCATTTGACTTTGTACACCCAAAATCAATACCTTGTATACCACTTGACAAATTTCTTTGCCAAATATATATAACTCTTCTTACAAACTAAGAAGACACAACACCTTGTACAACCTCTCTTCAACTCGAAGACGCTTTTGTACAATGCTCCTCTTTGAGTGATTACAAATGATCCTATAAGCCTTGAATCTGTATTTGATCATGAACAAGGGGTCTTATAGGTGGACTCTCAGATATCTTCATTATGGAGTAGGAATTTGAGTGAAGAAATGAAAGTGGAAACAGTTTTCTGAAAAACAGATTTTTGAACAGCATTTTTGGGCAGAAAACTTGAATTTTGAATTGGTGTTTTTAGCCTAGGACAACATCTTTATTTATAGGTAAAATCTATGATCAGTTAGGGTAGTTATCAGGACAAACTTGAATATTAAAACGTTGGATAAAACACCAAAAATCAATAACTGTACAACAGTTACAAACTGCTATAAGTCGACTAGGGGTTGGTAGTTAGTCGACTATGGTAGACAATTTTGACTGGGTTAGTCGATTAATCAAAGGAGTAAGTCGACTAAATTAAGACTAATACAAATGATAAGTTTCTGGAAACTAAAATTAGGACTATCAGAGTTTATAAGTCGACTATAACTTGTATTAGTCGACTAGTAATATTGATAAGTCGACTAATGCTGCTAACAGAAAGTTGATATCTTTTCAGGACAATACTTAGTCGACTATAGGACTTTTATAAGTCGACTAGATAAGGTATTAGTCGACTACAAGAGGGGTCAAGTCGACTAATGGAAGGGTCAAGTCTACTAATAGGAAGGGTGAAGTCTACTAATATGTGGTCAAGTCTACTAATAGGAAGGGTCAAGTCTACTAATAGGACTATTTTGTCTGTGATCAAGGCTTTTAACAAATATCTAAAAATACACAAAAATAGTACAAATTACATTTGTTATCATCAAAATAAGTTCCAACACCTCTCAGTTTTTGTTATGTATATCTCTTCGTATAATGTACTTTTGTATTTTCTGGTGATGTAATATTCCTGTAATATTGTATTACTCTCTGTGATAACTATGTACTTATACTTTTCTGTTGGAATGTATATTACTATTGTGCTTCTGCACTCTAATTCTTGATGGTACTGATACTTAGCGTATATATGTGAGGGTATTTTCGCCCTGCGTATATACGTCGTAGTAACGTCTCCGTGCCTGTAGGATCGGGGGTGTTACAAACACCATCTGGAATGGGTAATATAATGGGTGACCAAGCGATGGCCAGAACAGTTACTGCAGTCGCCCGCAAGAGGTCGGGCTGGATGCCAAAACATCTCAAGCAGACCCCAATGAAGACTCTCCTGAGGATAAGAAATAGAAGAGGGTTGCTGATCAATGGAAATCAAAGTTCAGTGAAAGTCTGACCCCGACTCACCCATGGAGTCAGGGAATCCCGACAGCAGGACTGAGGAAGAGCTGAAGTTGCTCAGGGTCGATCCCCATCACCCCAAACAGACCCTCCAAAGTGGCTCAAATTTGCACCCGCGAGAGAAGATATTGTTCAAACAATTCCTATCAGAGAATACAGACGTATTCGCATGGTTTCCCACTGACATGCCACAGATTAACCTTGAACTTATCTATCGCAAGCTCTTCATAAGGGCAGACGCTAAACCGGTGAGCAGAAGCCTAGAAGAATGAATGAGGAAAGGAGTCGCGCCATCAGTGACGAGGCAGATTGCCTACTCCAGGCTAGCTTCATTCGAGAAACATTATGCCCCGACTGCCTCTCTAATCCCGTCCTCGTGAAGAAAAGAATGGGAAGTGAAGAGTCTATATTGACTTTATGAATCTCAACGAAGCGTGTCCAAAGGACAGTTATCCTCTCCCGAGAATCAATCAACTAGTAGAAACTACGGCGGGACACGAGCTCCTTAGTTTCATGAACGCTTACTCCGGCTATAATCAGATCAGGATGCATCTATCAGATGAAGATAAGACAACATTCATCACAGGTCGAGAAATTTACTGCTATAAGGTGATGCGCTTCGAACTCAAGAACGTAGGGGCCACCTTCCAGTGGATGGTAAACAAGGTCTTCAAGGACCTTATCGGGGACACCATGGAGGTAAATGTGAATGATGTGCTGGTGAAAAGTTGTAATGCACCGATCCCGTGGATACATGGATGCTACGGCGATGTACATACGCAAGGCAAATATACCCTCACATATGTACGCTAAACCTCAATACAGAAAATAAACACAATATACACAATAATTTCAGCATTAAATAAGTACAAAAATACCTGTAAAAAGGGTCAGTGACCATGATAGATATGAAAATATGGACAAATAAGAAGATAAGACAAAATAATAAAAATACCTATGAATAGTATAGGTGACGAGTCTCCTATGTGTATCCAGTGAAATATCTGGTACTATAATATCTTGGATCTCCAACCTGTGCTCGCAAACCTAGGGCTGTCAGAAAGTGACCCAGTGAGTGATACAATGAAGGAATGAGTAATAATAAAATAATAAAACAATCATGATAATATATAATACATGTCAAGGTAACAGTAATACAGTATAAATATCCTAACAACTGGTATATCAATATTACAAGTATTCTAACAGTATTATAACATAATCAATACCTAGCATGATATACAATGTTATCTTTGTAATATTATATAATACATGATTATATATCATAGCAATCATTTATAGTGTCGTGAGTGTACATGAATGACATGCCCACATGGAATATATGGAGAGCAGGATAATAACATGACATGAAGAGCAGAACATGCATATATAATAATATAACAATAAATAAGATAATCATGATGGACAAGGCATGAAGCAATATAATTATACAATAATAACAATCAGTATCACTTGATATTTTAATCAATCTCTTTCAGTGTCCCATACCACTGGCAGTTCACACCGGAGGCCGTACTCCAGCTGAACTCATCCGGACATGGCATACAGGAACCATTATCTGAACGAAAGAATGACCAAATAGCAAGTGCCCCTGACGTCACCATTATTGGGTTATTAAATATATTATGTACTGGGTCTGAATAACAAGTGGAGGATGCTTCCATCATGCCAACACCCTGCGGTGTGAGATTCTAGAGGTGGTCCCCACGAATTCAAGAGGTAGCCCCTACCAGGCATGCGGTATGACACTTTCTTCCGTGTGGCACTTAGTTCCACACATCTTCTGCCGGACGCCAGCATGACCGTGCGTATAACGAGTATACAAGATAATAAGAATATTGAGTCTGGTCAATAATAATATCAATAACAAGAGCACCAGAGACATCCTTGTCACCCAACACCAGGCAGAGGATTTTAGAGGTGGTCCCCCATGGATTCAAGAGCTGGCCCCTATTACGTATAGGTGTGATGTGACAGTTTGCTCTTTGTGGCACTTAGTTCCGCACATGTTCCGCCAGACGCTGGTGTGACTATGCTAATAACAGGGTTACCAGAATACAGGTAGGCTGGCTGAATAACAATATGTATAACATGTAACAAGTTAATCGAATTTATCAGTAATGCAGTAACATGAACAAGTATACAATGTAACAGGAGTAAATGAGTATTCAAGTAACTGTAATCAAGATAACATAAATAGTGATCCATGTAACACGAATATAGAAACAATCAATTCAGGTATACAGATGAATCTATGTGACAGTATTAGAAGAACATGAAATAATTGTATACAGAGTATTCGTGTAGCAATGATACAGTAATTGAAATAACGGTATCCAGTGGAATAGCATATTCGTGTATCAGTGGTACATGAATAGAAATAATAGTGTCATGTGTAATAGTTTTTGTTTAACAGTAATACATGTACATGAAATAACATTGTTCAGCGTAGCATGTATTTACATAAAATACTGTGTCTAGTGTACTAGAATGTCCATGTAACCATTATTTTTCATTGATTTTGCAAAGGGGAAAAACTTACAAAAAAGGGTCGAGGAGCTAAATTACAAGTAATTCTTTTGCAATAAAAAGATTACAAGTAGATCTCCTCTGAGATTCTGGAGAAGTGTGCCGATAGGAGTCTGGTCAGCGCGCGACCACTTTGTCCCTTTGACGATGCGATCGATCAGACGATCAGTCTGCTGCCTGACGGGATTCCTTTCTCGCCTGATTCGAAAAATCAGAGAACAGAAGGTTGGTAGAACCCTCTTGTTACTTCTCAAACTGCCTCCACTTGAAAATTCCTTCTCGCCGAGCTCCGGAGATTCCTTGAGAGGGAGGAAGATCTTAGGGTATTAGCACCCTGATTAGAGAAGTAGTTCTCTGAATTCTTGAAAGTAAGAGAATAGATTTCTATTTAGCCATCTCTTCTCCTTCTTTAAGCTTCTCTCTCTCTCTGTGTCTGCATGTGCGCATGTGTGTCTTCGAATGCCTCTGGTGGGCTATTTATAGGGAGAGCAGGGGTATAATTGTCCCTTGAAAATCTGAAAACAGATTGAGTCAATCTGTTTAAATCTGAAAAGTAGCCTTGCCGCGAGGCTAGAATCAGCTTCTGCGAAGGTAGGAATAGCAGGTAGCGTCGATCTCCTGATCTGTTTTGATTCTTTTCAAATAACTGAAAGATCTCTCCTGGTCTTCTTACTTGTTTTAGGAGAGTCAAGCGATTATGGTAAACAACTGCCAAATTTGATCTCAGATTTGATCTTGATTAGATTTGATCTCATCTAGAGATTTAATTGGTCAAAGGTTGACCATAACAGACCCGCAGCGGAGCTGCCACGTCGAGCTCACAGCGGAGCTGGAAGGAAATTCTGGCGAAGTCAGAAGAAAGCTCTTCAGCGGAGCTGGATAAACACCTGTGGCGAAGCTACCGACCATCCTTCTGCGCGGTTGCGTGTGGCTTCGAGCGAAGCTAACTCTCTGCGGAGTTAACTGAGCACTTCAGGCGAAGCTGTAAGTTAGCTCCCTGATAGAGCTTTGAACGGCTTCAAGGCGAAGTTGGACAAACTTAGCCTCTCAGGTGAGGCTATCCCCTCGGGCTTATGTGATGCTAAGTGTTGAGCTAACCTAATATCTTAGACCTGCTTAGATCTCTTCAAATACAATCTGGGCTCACTGTCTGCTTCACTGGATTAGTGGAATCCAAGTCGCTGATTTGTCCCTCGGAGATGGGTAAAAACTGGTCGTTAATTTGTCTACCACTTGTCTTTTATAAATGTCAACAAGTTAGACATTGTTCAGGCCAGTCAGAAATCTTGTCTTTTTTAGAGTGTCAACAACCATGATACAGGTACAGGTAATAACGGTGTTCACAATCATGACAACTCACACCCATATAGTATCCAGTGTATCTGTGGTTTAGTAACAGTGACAGTGTCAAGGTGATATTTGATATCTAGATCAATAGTCGTTATAACGTTTCAATATTATTAACATGATCGTTATCATAGAGTAATTATATTCAATCATCTCTTTTCAAACTCTTTACAGCCATTATTAGATATCAATTTATTAATCTGAGATTCCTTTAGTTTACAGAAAAATAAGTAATTAACGTGTAGATAATTCATTTATATTTTATATTAAAGATAAATTATTATCTTATTGAACATATTTAAAGAACTATCATGCATATTCTAATTACAGTGATTTTATCAATAGTCACAATTTATTAAATAACATTTGCGGTGATTTACTGATAATAATATTAAATAAAGCAACCAGTTTCATTCAACATGATAAAAATATAATTTATAAAAGAAAAATATTCATATAGCTATTACAGATGTAACTCATCTTCTTATAATCGCAAAGACTCGAGAGTTGTCCAAATCGGACACCGGATGCTCCAGATATGGCCCGAACTCTAAAGTCATAACAAATAGATTAAATATGCAATAATAAGATCTAAATTGTAATAATCAGATTTACAAAGGGTTTAAATTTAATTTTACCTTTATTATGTTTATAAATGGGTTCGGGCTCCTAACGGGTCGGGTTTAGATCCACAACCCATACCTATTTAACTTAAACCCATAATTGAATTGGGTTTGGGTTTATTTGGGTATTGGGTTTAGTGTTTTTGGGTTATTGAATTTGGATCCAATAAGAAGAGAGAGAACATTTAAGAAACAGGGGAGGAGAGGCAGGAGGTGGTCAAGCTGGTCCTGGCGTCGACAGCGACGGCGCTGCTCTACCTGGTAGGCGGCGATGCACATAGAAAGAGAGAAGGGGGATAGAGAGAGATGGAGAAAGATAAAAGAAAGAAGGAAAGAAGGGGAGAGAAAGGGAGAGAGGGAGGCAACAACCGACAACAGTGTCTGGCCACCTCACCAGTGGCTGCGCCTAGTCGGAGGTGGCGCCCAGGTCAGCCGAAGGAGGAGGCAGTAGGAGAAAGAACATTAAGAAGAAGATGGAGAAAGAGGGGGAGAGAGACAATGAGAGAGAGTAGAGAAGACGAGAGCAAAGGGACCGGCGACAGGTATGATTATCGGCAGCCCTGGACCTGGCCGCACCATCGGCTGGGCCTGGGTACAGGCAGAAGAGGGAGAGAGATGTGGAAATGGTGAATTAAGTGAGTGAGAGATAGAAAGTGGGTGAGACAGTGAGATAGAGAGAGATTGAGAGTGAGAAACATTTTTAGAGAGAGTGGAGGGAGACTGAAAGATATGAGAAATTAAGAGAGGAAGAAAGTTGGTGGGACGAGCGGTGGCTTGGGAGGAAAGGAAATGAAGATGATTGGAGGAGAAGAAAATAAATAATTAAGAGGAATTATTTAATATTGATTAAATCTGTTAAAATTTACTAGTTTAAAACTATTCTCAAAAATTTTGTAAATAGTAAATATTACCCTGAGGAATAATGTGAAATTATTGAAGAAATTCAGTCTGGTTTGCAAACTAAAAATCCCGAAATCGTTTAACGACACTGAGCGACACCGGTTTGGCCAGATTTTTGATTAATTCAAAAAAATCTCCAAAAATATGCTAAATAGAACATACAATTTTGAAGAATAATTTGAAAACAGACTCTTGAAATTCAATCTTGGTTGTGAATTAAAAATCATGAAGTCATTTATCGGTATCGGTTGATACCGAATTCGGAGATTTTCCTAAATAATTCAGAAAATTTCAAAAATTCTAAAAAATCTAAAATATTAGGAAATAATATCTGAAACTAAAATCGGCTCAATTTGACTATCAAGAAGGTCAAATCAATTTTGTATACCGTATTGAGTACTGATACCGTGACACGTATATCTAAAACAGGGAGGTAACAAAAGTGTACAGTGACGGAGCCCCTCTAACATCTAGACAAATCCTTCAATCTCCTCAGGCAATACAAGGTAAAACTCAATCCCAAGAAGTGTACATTCAGAGTAGCCTCTTGGAAGTTCTTAGGATACCTGGTCACCCAACAGGGCATCGAGGCCGACCCCGATCAGATATCAGCAATCCTGAACATGAGGTCGCCCACCTGTATAAAGGAGGTCCAAATACTGAACGGGCATCTTGCAGCCCTCAATGGTTCATCAGTCGATCCACAGACAAATGCAAATCATTCTTCCAAGCCTTGAAGAAAAAGACAGCGGACTTTCACTAGAACGAGGAATGTGAAGTGGCCTTCAAGGAGTTGAAGAGATACTTAGTCTCACCCCCTTGCTATTGAAACGTACCTCGGGTGAGATGTTGTACCTCTACCTCGCAGTCTCAGAATCAATAGTGAGCAGAGCCTTGGTTCGAGAGGAATAAGGTGCCCAAAAGCCAGTATACTTTGTTAGTCACACCATGAACGGCCCCCAGACCAGACACCAAGGTTGGAGAAGCTAGTATTGGCCCTCTTCATCATCTCGAGGAAACTCAAGCACTACATCCAAACATTCCCGATCACGGTCCTTACCGAGCACCCCTTGAGTTCCATCGTTGAAAACCCAGAAGTGATGGGAAGGATATCAAAATCGGTCTCAGAGCTCAGATCCTCGGGGCTCAATACAAGCCAAGGACAGCGATCAAAAGCCAGGTACTGGCCGACTTAATCGTCGACTTCACCTTGGGAATCACAGGGCATACCGACAAACTTGAAGGATGGGTCCTAAATATTGATGGAGCTTCAAACAGCAACGGAGCAGGAATCAAAAATTTTTTCGCCACCCCGGAGGGATCCATCATCGAGCATTCCTTAACCCTAAGCTTCCCCGCATCTAACAACGAAGCGGAATACGAAGCCGTCTTAGCTGAGCTCCGAGCGGCTATTACCCTCGGAGTTACGGGGCTCAAAGTTCGTTGTAAGTCAGCGGCGAATACGTCGTGAGAGATTCTCGGATGGCAGACTACCTACAACTCATTCTTAAATTAAAGTCCAAAATCCCCGGTGCGACTTCAAGTGGGTCTCCAGGTTCGCAAACAACAATGCAGACTCACTTGCCAACCTGGGGGCATCTGTGGAGTTCCAGTTCAGGCGAAAAATCCCATCGAGCACATCACTAATCCAAGTGTCTAGCAACCAATGGGAGAGGTCCTACGCCTCGATACCTCACCCAGGTGGAGTCCCATCATTTCTTACTTAAAGGATGGGACACTTCCTGACGATAAAGCAGAGGTAAGAAAATTCCAACACATGGCTACTCGGTGCATACTTCTCGGAGACATGTTGTACAAGAATCCTACTCTAACTTCCACCCCGACCCATATCTGAGATGTCTCAGTCTGAAGGAGGCTCAAAAGGTGATTTAGGTTCACGATGGAGACTGTGGGAACCACATGGAATGATGCTTCCTCACTCACAAGGTCATCAACCAAGGATACTACTGGCTTAAGATGTTCGATGATGTCAAGGATTACGTCAGAAAATGCCTGCAATGCTAGATGTTTGTTCCAGCACCAAACCAGCCGAGCTCTGACCTCCACACCTTTTGCAGCCCGTGGCCCTTCATGTAAT
The DNA here is from genome assembly GCA_038442645.1 of Agave tequilana. Classification (NCBI taxonomy): domain Eukaryota; kingdom Viridiplantae; phylum Streptophyta; class Magnoliopsida; order Asparagales; family Asparagaceae; genus Agave; species Agave tequilana. The sequence continues at coordinate 53,022 of JAVJIF010033483.1, forward strand.
GGGGACCAGATGTAGTCGGACCTCACCCACGAGCACAACCCAGCTGCATTTTTTACTGGTCACCATCGACTACTTTACCAAATGGATTGAGGCGATATCGCTCTCCGAGGTCAGCAAGCAACAAATTGTCAAATTCCTCTTGTAGAACATAGTATGTCGCTTCGGGATTCCCCACACTGCCATCTTTGACAACGGAATCAACTTTGCCCGCAAGCAAGTAGCCAGCTTTTGCACCAAATGCAACATCGCCTACCGATTCTCCTCACCTTACTACCCTCAAGGTAATGGCCAAGTTGATATCAGCAACCGCACCATACTCGATTGCCTATGCAAAAGCTTGGACAAAGCGAAGGGCAAATAAGCGAAAAAAACTCCTCGGAGTACTATGGGCCTACAGGACCACCAAACGCGTTCTGTCCAGAGAAACTCCATTCTCGTTGGCATATGGGATGGATGCTATCATCCTGATCGACATCAGCATGCCAACACTCCAGGTAGAAGGAGTGGTCCCAAATCAGAATGACGCTATGCTCCATCTGATGCTTATCACTAAGAGGAAAGACGTCAACAAGCCTAAATCTGCATCACGACATATCAACAGCAAATCCGAGCCGCTCACCACAAGAAGGTGAAGCCAAGGAATTCCAAATCAGAGATCTGATCCTGAGGGACGTGATTCAGAGCACTCAGCAGAAGGATCATGTAAAGTTAGGACCCAACTAGAAGGTCCCTACATCATTATTACTCGTAGAGGCAACAGGTTCTACACCCTAGCCGATCAAGGTGGGAGCCAACTCAATAAACAGTGGAACTTTTTTCACTTAAAGCGATATTATATGTAAGTCATGTAAACCTTCAACGAAAGAATCATTTTCTACTCACGTTTCTCCCAACTCAGATATCCACCCCGAGCATAGTGCACAGTCTCCACAGCCTATAAGGGTCCTCTACACCCTGACGGCGCCCCTCGGGGAACCACCTGAAAGATAGAGGCTCACTCACGCCGACTGTTCAGGTCCAACGAATGAAGGGTTAAAACCCCGATGACTGCCTGAGCAGGCTCGCAGCCTACACGTGTCCTCTAGACCCTGACGGCACACCTCAGAGAACCTCCTAAAATATGAAGGCTCGCCCACACCGGCTATTCAGTCCAGCAAATGACGAGTTAAAATCCTGATGACTGCCTGAGCAGGTCTGCAGCCTACATGGGTCCTCTACGCCCTGACGACACCCCTCAGAGAAACTCCTGAAAGATGGAAGCTTACCCACACCGGCTATTCAGGTCTAGCTAATGATGGGTTAAAATCTCTCGATAACTGCCTGAGCAAGCCTGCAACCTACACGGGTCCTCTACACCCTGACGGCACCCCCCGGGGAACCTCCTGAAAGATGGAGGCTCGCCCACGCCAGCTGTTCAGGTCCAACCAATGACGGGTTAAAACTCCAGTGACTGCCTGAGCAGGCCCGCAGCCTACACGGTTCCTCTACACCCTGACGGCACCCCTCGGGAAACCTCCTTAAAGATGGAGATTTGCCCACACCGGCTGTTCATGTCCAACTAATGATGGGTTAAAACCCCGATGACTGCCTGAGTAGGACCATAGCCTACACGGGTCCTCTACACCCTGACGGCACCCGTCGGGGAACCTCTTGAAAGATGGAGGCTCGCCCCATGCTGGCTGTTCAGGTCCAACCAATGACGGGTTAAAACCCCGATGACTGCCTAAGCAGGGCCGCAGCCTACACGAGTCCTATATACCCTGACGCACCCCTCGGGGAACCTCCTGAAAGATGGAGGCTAGCCTATACTGGCTCGTCAGGTCCAATCAATAATAGGTTAAAATCGTGATGACTGCCTGAGCTGGCCCAGCTTACATGAGTCCTCTACACTCGGACAACACCCCTCGAGGAATCTCCTGAAAGATAGAGGTTTGCCCATGCTGGCTGCTCAGGTCCAGCCAATGATGGGTTAAAACTCTGATGACTGCCTAAGCAGGCCAGCAGCCAACACTTGTCCTCTACACCCTGACAGCACCCCTCGGGGAACCTCCTGAAAGATGGAGGTTCGCCCATGCCGCTGCTCTGGTCCAGCTAATGATGGATTAAACCCGATGACTACTTGAATAAGCGCGCAGCCTACACGGGTCCTCTATACTCTGACAGCACCCCTCGGGGAACCTCCTGAAAGATGAAGGTTCACCCACGCTGGCTGTTCAGGTCTAGCCAATGACGGTTTAAAACTCCGATGACTGTCTGAGCAGGCCCACAATCTACACGGGTCCTCTACACCCTGACGACACCCCTCGGGGAACCTCCTGAAAGATGAAGGTTTGCTTACGCCGGCCACTCAGGTCTAGCTAATAATGGGTTAAAATCCCGATGACTGCATGAGCAGGCCCGCAGCTTACACGGGTCCTCTACACCCTGAAGACACCTCTCGGGGAACCTCCTAAAAGATGGAGGCTTGCCCACACTGGTTGTTCATGTCTAGCCAATGATGACTTAAAATCCCGATGACTGCCTGAGCAGGCCAGCGGCTAGATGGGTTCTTTACACCCTGAAGGCAACCCATCTGGAAGCTCCTGAGAGATGGAGCCTCACCCGATAAACCTCTCTAAGATCAACCCATTTGGATCTTCTCACCCTAGCGGATAACTCCTGAGGAACCCCTGAAAGACGAAGTTTGCTCCTAACAGGCAGGCAGGCTTCTCCCGAACTGAGGACCCCCTAGTAGGCCCTGAAGGTTCACCTAGAGGGGGGGTGAATAGGTGAAGGCTAATCTAATGGTCACTTAATGCCTAATGATGCAAATAATGCGGAAGCTAAAAACAATTATGACCTAATTAAAACTTTACACTAAACACTATGTATAACACAAGAGTGTTGCCGAATTCCCCGTGAAGGGCTCTGGACAAACTCCTCTAGATTCCCCTTGAATGGGTTGAGGTGCCGCGTTGGCTCTCTTGGTTGAATACAAGTGTTAGCAAACAAACCCAAGCAAGTATATCAATTTAAGCACACAAGTATATCATGCATATAAAGATAGACAATAATTAAATGCAAGATATAAAAGAGACAAAGAGAGAGAGTGAGCAATCGCAAACACAAGGGTATGTTTCGAGGTTCGAGCACACTTGCTCTACATCCCCGCCTTCGACACACGAAGGATTTCCACTATGCAAGATCCCAATGGATCTCTCCTCGGTGCCGCAACACCTACAAGCCCTCGGACTCTCTAGTCCTGTACACACCGCAAGCCCACCGGCTCGCCGAGGCCGCACCTCGATCAACAAGAGTTCGCACCCGAACCCGAAACATCGAGTCCACACTAGGACCCGAAACAATGCGAACACAACCGTCCGCCTTCTCAAATGAACAAAGTAGAACTTTGGTGATCACAACTCTTGATAACCTAAAATCCTCTCACAATAACACTCCCTATAGGGTAGATATAGCAATGGATGGCTAGAGTGATGTGTGAGAAAAACTAGGAAAGAGATGGTGGAGGAAAACTCAAGAAATCACTTAAAACACTCTTGTTAAAATCTTCCCTTTAGATAGGAAATATTTGCTCTCTATTTTGTGGAGAAAAACTTCTGAAAAGAGTGGGAAAAACTGGCTCTAAAAACTTCTCCAAATCATCTTACAAAACAATAACAAAACCCCCAATTTATAGGCTGCCAGAAAACTAGCCGTTGGGGTCTGTCAGAGCGGCCGGTCGACCGGTGCGGTCGACCGCCAACGGTCAGAAATCAGACTGTTGGAGCCACGGTCGACCGCCAGGGTCGACCGACCCACTGGAGCTGAGAGTCCAACTCTCTGTCGGTCGACCCATGCGGTCGGCCGAACTTTCCAGAGAGCTCTGCTCTCTGGAGCGGTCGACCAGTACGGCTGACCGTCCTCCAGTACACAAAGGCGTGCACGTCTGTGCACGTCGGCCGACCGGTCCGGTCGGCCGACTCCAGGATTAGTCGACTTATAAAGGTTACTAGTCGACTTATCCGAAGCCTGAAACAGTTTTCTGGGATTAAAAAGTTAGTCTTTTTGGCTCAAATAAAATCCCATAAAATACATAAAAATCTACAAAAATAGTTTACCAATATACTTTGATAATCAAACATGCTTGCACAAAATCAAGGCATGTTATAAAAGATTGGACTATTTTTGTAAGTTGGAAATATTTGGCTCATGATAAAAACTGTATTTTTCAAAACAATATTTTTCCAAAACATATTTTTCTAAATCTTCATCAAATACAAAAACAAGATATACTTTTAAAGTATAGTGTGTATGGATATGATCCACTACACAATCATAATGAATTATCTATGTTTTTGACATTAAGCTCTAAATAAGGTTTTAGTTGAAAGATAAGTATATGAGAAACACCAAAAATCAAACTTGTATTTTTTCAAAATGAAAGTCTTTTCTAAACTGAAAATTCTTTTATGAAAAGACAACTAAATCAAGAGTGTGTGTGTGATATATACTTGAGCAATCCACCAACTATCTATCCTTTACATTTTTAACTAAAACAAAAATAAAATCTTATACCTAGACACAAGTCTTCATCTTATTGAAGTCTTCACTTGAAGGCTTCTCATCTTCTTGACTTGGTCCAAGCTTGATCGAAAGCTCCTTGGATCACACCGTGCTAGCTCCAAATCTTGACATTTTATCCTTTGTTGAGCTATGCACCTACTAAGATCTTAATAATGAATCTGTCACTAATTAAACACAAGATCATTAGTAAACATAACTTCATGAGTTGATCATCATCAAAACTAGGGTGATAGGCCTTTGGGCCAACAATCTCCCCCTTTTTGATGATGACAAAACTCATGAGGTTATATATGCATGGATTAAAGTAAACATTCAAAGAAGCTCCCCCTTAACTCATGCATCTCAAATAAACAAAATAAATATGCAATGAGGCACATAAACATGTATGCAAATGTAGGAGTAAACATGCTAACCAAGCATAAAACAAAATCACAAAATCTTTTTCTCCTATTTGCAAAACAAAACATATAAGCATGAACACAAATTCTTTAAAACATGCATATAAATCTCAAATTCTTCTCCCCCTTTTTGTCAATCATCAACAAAGGGGTCAAAGTAAAATCAAATCAAACAATTTTTCTCCCCCTTTTTGTCAAAAACAAAAAGATCAAGAAGGGATAAAATAAATCAATCAATAAAGATTTATATGCGATATACATTCATGAAGAGGAAGACGCTAAGTTAGCTTCCCTACACATATGCATTACATGAAGAAGGGATGACAAGTCCTAACTCACATAACCCATATTATGTAATGCATAAGAGGAGATGTGAAGCTCCCCCTACACACGTATATCATATAAAGAAGAGTTGTCAAGCTCCTCAATTTATAATATACTCAACATGAATCTATATGTAGAAGAGATGTTAAGCTCTCCTTGCATATAGGAAATATATACCAAACATTTTTTTTTAATTTTTCTTAAACAAATTTTAAAGGTATCAGAGCTCTTGTAAAGCAAACAAATTTTTAAGATACCAAATCGAAAATAATCATTATTGTAAAACATATTGATACCAATTGAAATTTAACAAATATGAAGTTGAAGCATATTGATATCAATGGTAAAAAAAATTTTATTTTTCATCATAAACATTGTGCTTTTAAAAATGTAAACCAATTGAAAGTTAAGCACATGAAAAACATATATATGTATGAAATGAGAATACCAATTGACATTGATACATACATATATAAGAAAACAAAGTATGAGTATATACAAAAATTATCAATTTAGATACCAATTGAAAGAGTCCAATGATACCAATTGACATAACAATAAGATCAAGTGTATATCTCATAACCTACCACCCTACATATGCTCAAGATAGAAGATTTTCAATGAAGCATACAAGGCATAATCGCCCATCCATCCTCCCATCAAGGGTAGAGTTTTCAAAAATTAGATTTGAAAATATTTTATCATTGAAAATCACTACCAAATGAAGAACAATTAACTAGTTAAAATAATTTTTGAAAAACTAGTTAAAGATCCTTCAAAAACATGAAATCAAAGCATATGTATTTCATGAATCATGCTAAGTACATAAAAGTTCAAGCACTCATAGTCCATAAAGCTCAAAATTATCTTGAAAAGTAAAAGATGAGTGTTCAAAGGTTATGTAAATGGCATTTTCATGAAAATGGTTATTGAAACTCAAAAAGAGGAATAACATTTTATAGAACATGAAAATTTATTTTTCTTAAAAAAATAATACACTTCTAGGCATATGTATGATTTATCCAATCCTAACAATACACATACATATCCCAAACATAAAAGAGTCTATTAAGGTATTTGCATGAAGGCAAGAGACTCACGGGTATACATGTATATTTATTAGGTTTGAATTAAAAATACATATACATGAAGTAAAAACATGAAAATTGGCAAAACATGTATAAATGGAAGAATCATCAAAACTAGGTTATACATGTGCATATAGTGAGTACAAGTGAACAATGAAGTGCAAACGTATATGAATCAAATGTGGCTCACTACTTGTACATGTATAAATCTAAGTTTTGATAAATACTACATCTAAACAAGATTTTACCACATGAAGCACAAAACCTAAAACATGAACATGCTATATGATTTCACAAATGAATAAGCATGTACATAAATAAAATAGGAGTTTAGAGATTGTTACCAACTCTAAAGCTCCAAATATGATGGTTTTCCCACCAAAACTCCTTGATAGCGATGCATCTATATATGTGTCCATCAAGTCCAAGTGAATCCACCATCAAGGCACCAAATCTCTCACGTCTTGAGAGAGCCCTCACCTACATCAAAAACAAAAGGTGGGAACTTTGGTACCCATTTTTTCTTGGGTCCACGGGGGTTAGCATTGTGTTGAGGAACCCAAACATTTTTATTAGCAAAATTTAAAACATGCAACTTATCAAAATAAAATTTTGCCAAATGGCCTTTGCGGCCACAATGTGTACAAGTGTACACCTTAGAATGCTTATGAGTGTGATTGTGATCGTGACGTGCAACATAAGCATATGCATGATGATGTTGTGCATGAATGAGTGGAGCTTGTTTCTTTGAAAACAAAGACTCCAATCTATTATGATTAAATGCACAAGAGCTCAAGGTTGAGCTCAAACAATCAATTTTATTTTTCAAATTCTTAATCTCATTATCATCAATAATAGCATGTAAAGACATGTGAGATAAAGAGTCATTTTTCTTCTTTTTAAAAACTTTTTCTTTTTCCTTTTCTTTTACAAAAATTTTCTTTTTCAAAGAGTTATTTTTTTGAAAAACAATTTCCTTTTGTTTTTCCACCAAAGCAATTTTATCTTTCAAAATAGTGTTTCCTTCACATAAATCATTTAATTTAGACATGAGGGAAACATTCTCATTTTTCAAAAACTCATTTTCTTTTTCTAAGCATGCAATGTTAGATTTAAAAGAATCTTGTTCTATATGCATGCAATCAAGTTTCTTTTTCAAATTTTTATTATCTTTCTTAATCATGTCATATTTCTCAAGCAATAGTTGACAAAAAGTAGATAGCTCATCATATGACATGTTATTATCCTCACCTCGGATTCGGAAGTTACCTCAAGGGGGTTATCCCCTTGGACCATATAGCACACGTTGGAGGTGTCGCTTCCAACGTCTGAATCACTCCCGGCATAATATAGATCCTTTTCGTCAAGGGAGGTGATGATGTTCCAAGCTACAAAAGCCGAATCAATGTTAGCAACCCTAGATAAATAATCATCATTTAAGATACTCTTTAAGCATTTAGGGCTTTTGTATTAGCCTCAATGTACTTGCTATCATTAATATAAGAATCTTTAATTGTAGCAAGATAAACATGAAAACCTAGGGCCTTGAGGTACAAAGACATCTTAACTTTCCAAATTTGGATGTTAATAATGTCAAAGGTGGGTGGTGACATGAAGTCCATAGTGCGTGTACAAATATAGTGATTAGCCTAAAAATGAGGATCTTTAACTCTAGGTTGTTAGACCCAAATCAGAGTACCAAGCTCTGATACCAATTGAAGGTTCACCTAGAGGGGGGTGAATAGGTGAAGGCTAATCTAATGGTCACTTAATGCCTAATGATGCAAATAATGCGGAAGCTAAAAACAATTATGACCTAATTAAAAGTTACACTAAGCACTATGTATAATACAAGAGTGTTGCCGAATTCCCCGTGAAGAGCTCTGGACAAACTCCTCTAGATTCCCCTTGAATAGGTTAAGGTGCCGCGTTGGCTCTCTTGGTTGAATACAAGTGTTAGCAAACAAACCCAAGCAAGTATATCAATTTAAGCACACAAGTATATCATGCATATAAAGATAGACAATATTGAATGCAAGATATAAAAGAGACAAAGAGAGAGAGAGTGAGCAATCGCAAACACAAGAGTATGTTTCGAGGTTCGAGCACACTTGCTCTACATCCCCGCCTTCGACACACGAAGGATTTCCACTATGCAAGATCCCAATGGATCTCTCCTCGGTGCCGCAACACCTATAAGCCCTCGGACTCTCTAGTCCCGTACACACCGCAAGCCCACCGGCTCGCCGAGGCCGCACCTCAATCAACAAGAGTTCGCACCCGAACCCGAAACACCGAGTCCACACTAGGACCCGAAACAATGCGAACACAACCGTCCGCCTCCTCAAATGAACAAAGTAGAACTTTGGTGATCACAACTCTTGATCACCTAAAATCCTCTCACAATAACACTCCCTATAGGGTAGATATAGCAATGGATGGCTCAAGTGTTGTGTGAGAAAAACTAGGAAAGAGATGGTGGAGGAAAACTCAAGAAATCACTTAAACACTCTTGTTAAAATCTTCCCTTTAGATAGGAAATATTTGCTCTCTATTTTGTGGAGAAAAACTTCTGAAAAGAGTGGGAAAAACTGGCTCTAAAAACTTCTCCAAATCATCTTACAAAACAATGACAAACCCCCAATTTATAGGCTGCCAGAAAACTAGCCGTAGGGGTCTGTCAGAGTGGCCGGTCGACCGGTGCGGTCGACCGCCAACGGTTAGAAATCAGACCGTTGGAGTCACGGTCGACCGCCAGGGTCGACCGACCCACTGGAGCTGAGAGTCCAACTCTCTGTCGGTCGACCCGTGCGGTCGGCCGAACTTTCCAGAGAGCTCTGCTCTCTGGAGCGGTCGACCGGTACGGCCGGCCGTCCTCCAGTACACAAAGGCGTGCACGTCTGTGCACGTCGGTCGACCGGTCCGGTCGGCCGACTCCAGGATTAGTCGACTTATAAAGGTTACTAGTCGACTTATCCGAAGCCTGAAACAGTTTTCTGGGATTAAAAAGTTAGTCTTTTTGGCTCAAATAAAATCCCATAAAATACATAAAAATCTACAAAAATAGTTTAACCAATATACTTTGATAATCAAACATGCTTGCACAAAATCAAGGCATGTTATAAAAGATTGGACTATTTTTGTAAGTTGGAAATATTTGGCTCGTGATAAAAACTGTATTTTCCAAAATAATATTTTTCCAAAAACATGTTTTTCCAAATCTTCATCAAATACAAAAACAAGATATACTTTTAAAGCATAGTGTGTATGGATATGATCCACTACACAATCATAATGAAATATCTATGTTTTTGACATTAAGCTCTAAATAAGGTTTTGGTTGAAAGATAAGTATATGAGAAACACCAAAAATCAAACTTGTATTTTTCCAAAATGAAAGTCTTTTCTAAACTGAAATTTCTTTTATGAAAAGACAACTAAATCAAGAGTGTGTGTGTGATATATACTTGAGCAATCCACCAACTATCTATCCTTTACATTTTTAACTAAAATAAAATAAAATTTTATACTTAGACACAAGTCTTCATCTTCTTGAAGTCTTCACTTGAAGGCTTCTCATCTTCTTGACTTGTCCAAGCTTGATCGAAAAGCTCCTTGGATCACACCGTGCTAGCTCCAAATCTTGACATTTTATCCTTTGTTGAGCTATGCACCTACTAAGATCTTGATAATGAATCTGTCACTAATTAAACACAAGATCATTAGTAAACATAACTTTATGAGTTGATCATCATCAAAACTAGGGTGATAGGCCTTTGGGCCAACAGGCCCCACCAGGGGACTGCGCACTGAGTTATTTCTAGTACTACGACTCTACATGGCTCCCGAGGAGTAAGAAAATCATAATCATAAATAAGAAAAGATTCAAACAAAACTATTATTGATTATCTTTTCTATGTATTACAAAGTTGCTAGGTCACATCTCTCCTCTTACAAGTGTGGATACTGTTGGCCCAAAGGCCCATCACTAAAGTTTTGATGATGATTAACTCATGTAGTTATAGTACTAATGATCTTGTGTTTAATTAGTCTCAGATTTGTGATTAAGATCTTAGTAGGTGTTTAGCTTCAACAAAGGATTTCAAGTCAAGTTTTGGAGCTAACACGTGTTGATTCAAGAGCTCGCGCATCAAGTTCACATCAAGTACTCAAGAGGAGTCTAGCTCACTGGATCAAGGTTTGGACCAAGTCAAGAAGAAGAAGAAGACCTTCAAGAGAAGACTTGTGTCTAGATTTGTTTTTAGTAAGATTTTGTTTTAAATAAAATGTAAAGGATAGATTAGTTGATGGATTGCTCAAGTATCATATACACTCACACATAAGATTTATATGTGTTTTCATAAAAGAGATTTTATTTTGAAAAATACCGTTTTGATTTTTATGCTTCAAAGTATACATGTGTTTTACCAAAACTTTATTTAGAGCTTAATGTAAAAAATAAAGATATTTCATCATATATGTGTAGTGGATCATATCCATACACACTAAGTTTTAAAAGTGTTTAGAATATCTTATTTTTATATTTGGAGGAGTTTTGAAAAAATCGGTTTCCAATTTGGAAAAATCATTATGGAAAAATACAGATTTTTGTTTAAGGTAAAACTTTCATATTACAAAAATAGTTCAAAATGTTTATAACATGTTTTGATTTTTACTCAAATATGTTTGTATATCAAAGTATATTACTGAACTTATTTTTGTAGATTTTTAGTGAATTTATGGGATTTTATTGAAAGTAAAAAGACAAGTTTTTAAATACCTAAAAATGTTGTTTCTGGCCTTCTGTCGGTCGACCGCATGGTCGACCGAGCCAGAGGTCGGTCGACCGACGTGCACAAACGTGCACGGCCTTGTTTGGCTGGAGGGCCGATCGACCGACCCGGTTGACCGCCAGAGAGCTCTGCTCTTTGGATCTGGCCCGGTCGACCGGGCGGTCAACCGACAGAGAGCTCTGCTCTCTGTATCCAGGCCACGGTCGATCGGCCGGTCGACCGATAGCACAATGGTTAGAAATTCGACCGTTGGCGGTCGACCGACAGCAGTCTGAACTGCTGAGTTCGACCCCAACGGCTAGTTTTTGGTAGTCGATATATTGGGGTTGTTTCGGGCTGTTTTAGAGAAGATTTTTGGAAAGTTTTAAAGCCATTTTTTTAATCTATTGTAGAGATTTTCTCCACTTATTTTAGTGCTAATGCTTCCATATCAGAAGGAGAGTTTTCAAGAGTGTTTTGTAAAAGTGATTCTTTGAGTTTTTCACCACCAAATCAATCCAAGTTTTTCTCACATACACTTGAGCTTTCCATTACTAAATATATCCTATAGGAGAGTTGGTTTGAGAGTAATTTTAGGTGATTAAAGTTTTTAGATCACAAAGTATTCTTCATTGTATTTGAGGAGGCGGACTTGCGGGTTCGCGTTATTTTGAGTTCTAGTGAGAGCTCGGTGTAGAGGTACGGCCTCGGCAAGCTTATGTGCTTGCGTGTGTTTGTTCTTGCGGGAACAAGTGAGGAGACTAGTGAGCTTAAGAGTTCTAGTGTGAACTCCTTGTAGGTGTTGTGGCACCGAGTGATCCGGTGGGATCGATTTTAGTGAAAATCCTCCATAGTGTTGAAGGCGGGGACGTAGAGAAAGGGTGCTCGAACCTCGAAACAAATTCTCCCGTGTTTGCGATTGCTTTCTCTCTATCTCTCACTTGTTTTTATATCTTGCTTATGCTTATTGCTCATATATCTTATATGCTTGATATATTGTGTGCTTAATTGTTATATGCTTGGGATTGTTTGCTCACACTTATATTCAACCAAGAAAGTCATAGCGGTACCTCAACTCTTATCTAGAGGAATCTTGAGGAGATAGTTCAGAGTCCTTCACAGGAAATCCGGCTACACTCTTGTGTTATACTTTGTGTGTTTAGCTTAAGAATTTGTAATTTGCATAAATAGTTTTTATTTCGCATTAATTCACCATTAAATTAGCTAGTCACCTATTCACCCCCTCTAGGTGATTTCAATTAGTATCAGAGCTTGGTGCTCTTAATTTGGGTCAACTACCTTGAGTTAAAGATCCTCATTTATAGCTAATCACAATATTTGTACACATACATAGATTTGATGTCACCTCCCACTTTTGATATTCTTAACATCCAAACTTGGAAGGTTAAGATGTCATTGTACCTCAAAGGCCTAGGGATTCATGTTTATCTTGCTACCACTAAGGATTCATTTTTTAGTAATAGCAAGTATCTTAAGGCTAACTCAAAAGCCATTCATGCTTCAAAGTCAACCCTAAATGATGAATATTTATCTAGGGTTTCTAACTTTGATTCGGCTTTTGTAGTTTAGAACACTTTAGTCTCCCTTGATGAACAAGAGCAATACTATGCGGGGAGCGACTCGGATGTTGGAAGTGATGCTTCCAACTTGTGCTACATGGTCCAAGGGGATAACCCCCTTGAGGTAAACTCCGAATCCGAGCTTGATGAAAATGTTGACATGTCTTATGATGAACTTGAATCATTTGTCAACAACTTCTTGAAAAATATGAGTTGCTCAAAGAGGATAATAAGAAAATGAAAAATAAATTTGATTCCATGTTAAAGAAAAAGATTCTTTGCAAGATAAATTGGAATGTATTTCAAAAGAAAATGAATTTTGAAAAATGATAATATTTTCTTGACTTCTAAATTGAATGATCTTTGTGAAGGAAATAACTCTTTGAAAAATAAGATTATTTTGGTGGAAAAGGAAAAAATTGCTTTGTAAGAAAATAACTCTTTAAAAAGAAAATTAATTCAAAAGAAAAAGAAAATATTTTTAAAAAGAAAAAGATTATTGACCATGCTTTTCATGCTACTACCTTTGATAAAAATGAAATTAAATTTTTAAAAAATAGAATAGATTATTTGAGCTCAACTTTAAGCAATTGTGCATTTAACTATAACAAATTGAAAATCTTGTTTCAAAAGAAACAAGCTCCATATGTACATGACATCACACATGCACACATATGCACATTTTGCACATCATGATCATACTCATGCTCATGTGCATTCTAGAGTGTACAAGTGTACACATTGCGGCCGCAAAGGCCATTTAGCAAAATTTTGTTATGAAAAGGTAAATTCCATTAATTTTGCTACTAAAAGTATTTGGGTTCCGAATAAGACTAACTCCCGTGGACCCTAAAGAAATGGGTACCAAAATTCTCACCTCTTGTGTTTGATGTAGTGTGGGCTCTCACATGACGTGAGAGGATTGGTGCCTTGGTGGTGGATGCATGTGCTTGATGGACACTACAAATTGATGTATCACTATCAAGATAGTTTTGGTGGGAAGACCACCTTGTTTTGAAGACTTAGAGTGTAGTTCATGAGATTTGGTAACTATCTCTAAACTTCATTTAGTTTACATGCTTTTATATTTGATGATAGCATCTGTTAGTTTTATGTTAAAATAATCATGTCTTGTGCTTTGTATGGTAAATACTTGTTAGATGTAGTTTTTGTCAAAACTTGTGTATATACTTGTACAAGTAGTGACCAACATTTGATTCATATATGTTTGTACTTCATTGCTCATTTGTACTCACTACATGCACATGTATAGCCTAGTTTTGATGATTCCCTCATTTATACTTGTTTTACCTATCTTTGTGCATGTTTTGCTTCATGTATATGTAATTTTTATTCAAAACTAAAAAATATACATATATACTCTTGAGTCACTTGCCTTCATGCAAATACTATTATGGACTCTTTTTATGTTTAGATATGTATGCATATTGTTAGTTTTAGATAAATCATACATATACTTTGAAGTTTGTTTTAAAAAAATAAAATCTTTATGATTTTCATATTTGTTTAATAAAATGATATTCATGTTTATTTTGAGCCTCATTGACTATTTTTATGAAAATGCTAATTACATGATTCTTGTGCACTCACACTTCATTTGTTTACTCATGATATTGTTTTCATGAGAATTTTTGAGCTTTATAGATTTTGAGTGTCGACTTTTGTGTATTTATGACTATGAGATATATATGATTTGTTTTCATGTTTGAAGGATCTTTAATTAGTTTTTCAAAATTACTTTAACTAGTTATTTATTCTTCAATTGGTAGTATTTTCACAATACAACTATTTTAAAAATCTCATTTTTGAAAACTTCTACCCTTAAAGGGCGGATGGATAGGTGATCATGCTTTGTATGCTCAAATTAAATATCTTTTATCATGTGTATGAAAGGGTGAATTTTTATGAGTTATACACTTGATTCTCATCATATTTTCAATTGGTATCACAATTGATATTTTTTTTGTATACTCATATTTTGTTTTCTATATATGTATGCTTCAAATTTTAAATAATATCAATTTCTATTGGTATTTTTTTCATACATATATATGTTTTGATTGTGCTTGATTTACAAGATATTTACATGTTTAAAGCACAAAGTTTGTTTATGTTAAGTTTGAGTTAAATCTTGATTTCAAATTGATATCTCATTTGGTATTTAAATAAGCTTATGCATTATTTTCAATTGGTATGTTATTAATATCAAAATTTACAATATACTTTAATTGGTGTCAATATGTTTCGATTTCAATTGGGCTTCAATTTAAATTGGTATCAAGAATGTTTTACATTTCACTTCAGTTGGTATCAAAATTGTTATCAAAATTGGTATCAACATTGTTTTACCTTTATTTGGTATCAACATTTACCATATATTTCATTTGGTATAAAATATTTTCTTTCATTGGTATCAAAATGTACAAATGTTTCAATTTCAATTGGTATCACAAATTTTCAATTTCATATGGTATCAAAAATCTTGTGATATCTTAAAATTTTTGTTTATGTACAAATGGTATCTTAAAATTTATTTTATTACCTTGAGTAACTATTAAAATTTGTATTAAAAATGTTTTGATGTGTATTGCCTATATGCAAGGGGAGCTTAACATCTCTTCTTTATATAGATTTATATTGAGTGTATCTTGTATTGAGGAGTTTGACATCTCTTCTTTATGTGATACACATGTGTAGGGGGAGCTTCACATCTCCACTTATGCATTGTATATTATACTTTATGTGGTTAGGGTTTGTCATCCCTTCTTCATGTAATGTATGTATGCAGGGAAGCTAACTTAGCGTCTTCCTCTTCATGAATGTATATCGCATATATATTCTTATTGATGATTTATTTTTTACCTCTTTATTGATGATTGACAAAAAGGGAGAGAAAGATTTTGAGTTTATATATGCATATTTAAGTTTTTGCATATATTGAGTTTATGCATCTTATGTTTTTTATAAAATGGGGAGAATGATTTTGAAAGTTTAAACTAAAAGGGAGAGAAAGTTTTTAGGAAAAGAACTTTTGATTTATGCATGTTTCTCGCACCTTGTTGATGCATATATATTTGTTTAGTTTCATATACTTCATTGAATATCTTTTTTTTATTGTTATGCTTGAGTTAAGGGGGAGCTTTTATGAAGCTTAACTTTAATCCATGTATATATAACTCCATGAGTTTTGTCATCATCAAAAAGGGGGAGATTTTTGGCCCAAAGGCCCATCACTCTAGTTTTGATGATGATTACTCATATAGTTATAGTACTAATGATCTTGTGTTTAATTAGTCTCAGATTTGTGATCAAGATCTTAGTCGGTGTTTAGCTTCAATAAAGGATTTCAAGTCAAGTTTTGGAGCTAGCACGTGTTGATTCAAGAGCTCGCGCATCAAGTTCACATCAAGTACTCAAGAGGAGTCTAGGTCATTGGATCAAGGTTTGCACCAAGTCAAGAAAGAAGAAGACCTTCAAGAGAAGACTTGTGTTTAGGTTTATTTTAATAAGATTTTGTTTTAGATAAAATGTAAAGGATAGATTAGTTGATGGATTGCTCAAGTATCATATACACTCACGCACAAGATTAATATGTGTTTTCATAAAAGAGATTTTGTTTTGAAAAATACCGTTTTGATTTTATGCTTCGAAGTATACATGTGTTCCAAAACTTTATTTAGAGCTTAATGTTAAAAATATAGATATTTTATCATATATGTGTAGTGGATCATATCCATACACACTAAGCTTTAAAATGTTTAGAATATCTTGTTTTTATATTTGGAGGAGTTTTGAAAAAATCGATTTTCAATTTAGAAAAATCATTTTGGAAAAATACAGATTTTTGTTTAAGGCAAAACTTTCATATTACAAAAATAGTTCAAAATGTTTGTGACATGTTTTGATTTTTACTCAAACATATTTGTATATCAAAGTATATTATTGAACTTATTTTTGTAAATTTTTAGTGAATTTATGGATTTTATTGAAGGTAAAAAGACAAGTTTTTAAATCCCTAAATATGTTGTTTCTGGCCTTCTGTCGGTCGACCGCACGGTCGACCGAGCCAGAGGTCAGTCAACTGGGCAGTTGACCGACGTGCACAAACGTGCACGGCCTTGTTTGGTTGGAGGGCCGGTTGACCGACCCGGTCGACCGCCAGAGAGCTTTGCTCTCTGGATCTGTCCACGGTCGACCGACAGAGAACTCTGCTCTCTGTATCCAGGCCACGGTCGACCGGTGGCACAACGGTCGAAATTCTGATCGTTGGCGGTCGACCGGCCGGTCGATCGACAACAGTCTGAACTGCTGAGTTGGACCCTAACGGCTAGTTTTTGGTAGCATGTATATTGAGGCTGTTTTGGGCTGTTTTAGAGAAGATTTTTGGATAGTTTCAAAACCAGTTTTTTCTATCTATTGTAGAGCTTTTCTCCACTTGTTTTAGTGCTAATACTTCCATATCAAAAGGAGAGTTTTCAAGAGTGTTTTGTAAAGTGATCCTTTGAGTTTTTCGCCACTAAATAAATTAAGTTTTTCTCACACACACTTGAGCTTTCCATTGCTAAATCCATCCTATAGGAGAGTTGTTGTGAAAGTGATTTTAGGTGATCAAAGTGTTTAGATCACCAAGTTTTCTTCATTGTATTTGAGGAGGCAGATTTGCGGGTTCGCGTTGTTTCTAGTTCTAGTGAGAGCTCGGTGTAGAGGTGCTGCCTTGGCAAGCTTACGTGCTTGCGTGTGTTTATTCTTGCGGGAACAAGTGAGGGGACTAGTGAGTCCAAGAGTTCTAGTGTGAACTCCTTGTAGGTGTTGCGGCACCGAGTGATCCGGTGGGATCGATTTTAATGGAAACCTTCATAGTGTTGAAGGCGGGGACGTAGAGTAAGGGTGCTCGAACCTCGAAACAAATTCTCCCGTGTTTGCAATTGCTCTCTCTATCTCTCACTTATTTTTATACTTGCTTATGCTTATTGCTTATATCTCTTATATGCTTGATATATTGTGTACTTAATTGTTATATGCTTGGGATTGTTTGCTCACACTTGTATTCAACTAAGAGAGCCATAGCGGCACCTCAACTCTTATCTAGAGGAATCTTGAGGAGATAGTCCAGAGCCCTTCATGGGGAATCCGGCTACACTCTTGTGTTATACTTTGTGTGTTTAGCTAAGAATTTATAATTTACATAAATGGCTTTTATTCCGCATTAATTCACCATTAGATTAGCTAGTCACCTATTCACCCCTTAGGTGATTTTAGATACATCTAACAAATGTGACGTAAATACAAGTATTGGTTTTACATATGTGTGTTCTTCTTGAGAGAAAAAGTGGGGGCACTCATTGTCACATCCTCAGCCGTGTCCTGGTGATGACTCCTAAGCGAGCAATCCCCCAAGAGCCAGACAAGCGATGATACCGAGAACTCCCAGGAAGACCACAATAAGAGAACCGCGACCAAATTGCAGACCGAAGCCTGCAAGGCGATGAAGGATACCTATACCAAGATCATAACTCCAGAGCGCAGGCGAACAAGAAGGCGACACCCATATAAGGGCACAGATGATCGACCCTTGATACCAGAGTCATCATCGAATACCCTTATGCTCCCCGCTACATGCTCGCTGCGAGGAAAGAAAAGGGGGACAAGCCCAAACTTTATCCCAGTTTGCCCAACCAAAGGCCAGACATACAGACCAAGCAGAAGATAGTTCATTCCCTATCCATCCCTGCAATTGGGCCTCGTCGCAAGAACTAAGACTGCCTGACGAGCCTATTGCAAGAACGGAAACTCCTCGACGAATAAACTCCTAAATATCAGGAGTGTAGTAGGCAACGCACTCATTCCATCTCCTTCCTCCACTAAATGAAGGATGAAGAAGACATCACTGTTTGTAGAATAGAACAAACCATTAAAATAGCAAAAGACTTTCAGAAGGTAGTCTAAATCCCTCCGAAGAGTCCTATCCTATATATATTTGGGGAAGAAGCCTAAGAGCCAACCTCTTAGGCTTCTAATCTCAAAGAAAGATGAAGTATCGCTCCACTTGGGATCCTACACGTGTCATAGAAGAAGAGACACGAACTGTCGCGCTAGATGCACCATGCCTTCCTCGAAAAGCGCCACCTTCATAAGACATGGTTACCTTCCCAACATTACCACTCGAGATGTGCAGCACTCACCTCGAACACAATATTGCAAAAGAAGTGGTAACTAGATCAGCGCAGCATCGGATGTGATGCTCATTTAAGGCCTTATCAGACTGTATCGTTGCGCACGCCACTAAACGACAAACTCTGAGGTAACAATGAACACCTTGAATCCAAGTCCAGAAAGTTCTCATTTTATTCTGCTCCCCTATCTGCGTCGGAGACTTCGAAAACCTGAAATCCCCTGAGAGAGCGTTCCTGACCTCTTCCTGAATAAGGGTGCAGAGAGGACATTTGTAGTGGTCACTTTTTGACTCGCCCGAGATCATGACGTGTGTCAATCATGCCTCACATTGGTGCGCCACACGTGGTTACTTCTAGAATGGTTAATCCGAAATCATCGCCTTGTTTGGATTACGAACGGGTCAAGAGATTAACATAAGAGTCAGATCTGATTATAGAGATCTCTATACTTAAGCCCAACTTTAATTCAAATAAGGTTGCAACCTCCCAGGGGCAGTTCTTCCTTAATTATAGTCGAGCACGAATCACTAGATAGAGATGAACTCTGTCTTATACCAATTCAAACTGGGGTGTTTGGCTCAATCCTAAGCCAGATAAGGAATTTAGGCATTTAAACTAAGTAGAACTCCCTATCTCTATCTATTTGACATGACTTATATAAATAAAGGACCCCTTCCAATGGAAAGAAGATCTCAAGTTAACCTGAATCCTAAGAATAATTTTGTAATCGCCATTGACATAGCGGAGTCTCCTCTCCCCGTGATTTTTTCCCTTTCGGAGTTTTTACGTAGTTCTGTTGTGTTTGCGATTGAATTTTTGTGATTTGATGGTATTCACTTCCCTACTTTGGTGCATGAATTGATTCCCTAGAAATTACCCATTGTAATGGTGCACAATGACATTCACGCTCTTGACTTGAGTTTTTCTTTTAAAATATATTAGTCTAAATGGTTATACACCTCAAAATGCGTATAAATCCGCTTTTCATCTTCTTCACCCGCTTCTTCTTATATTTTCATTTTCAATCTATTAACCTAACCAAAAATTCATCAAACTTAATCAAGTTTTAGTCATTTTTACCTTCTTTGAAAGTACACCTAAAGGGAGGGTGAACAGATGTAGTGCTAATCTAGAACAAATAATGCGAAATTTAAAAATTAAAAGCTAACACACAACGTGTAACCAAGAGTGAGTACGAATTTCTCATGAAGGGCTCTAGAACTTCTCCTCACGATTCCTCCAAATTAAGAGTTAATGTGCTTCTGTTAGCCCAAAGGCCTTCACCTTAGTTTTGATGATGACTAACTTATAAAGTTAAGTTGCTAATGATCTTGTGTTTATATAGTTTCAGTTATGATCAAGATCTTAGTAGGTGCTTAGTTTCAACAAAGGATTAAAAGTCAAGTTTGAAAGGTAACACATGTTGATTCAAGAGCTCGCGCGTCAAGATCGCATCTAGTGCTCGAGATAGAGTCAAGCTCATGGATCGTGTTTGGATCAAGTCGACTTAGAGAAGAAGACTTATATCTAGGTTCGTTTAGTTTATTGTTTAGATCTTGCGCAAGAATAGTTTAGTTTTTGATATGCTCAAGTATACGCACACACAAGTTCAAAAGTTTTAGTTTTGGTTTAATCGCTTTGTTTTTGAGTTTATTGAGTTTCAAGCATATATCTTTAGGTCTCATGAATAGATAGAATCAAAAAAAAATTTACATAGTTTAATATATGTTGGATTTCATCCATATACATCTATACTTCAAATGTTTAGAAAAATCTATTTTGATGTATCTGGTTCATATGTTTAAAGTTTTATTTTATCAAAACTTATTTTGAGATTTAATGTCAAAAATATAGATATATCATTTATCATGTGTATTAGATTCTATCCATACACACTATACTTCAAAAGTGTTTCAAATCTTGTTTTTGTATCTATACAAGTTTGAGGAAAAATCGATTTTTCATTTTAAAGTTTAGTTTTTAGAAAATACAGTTTTCGGTTTAAGCTTGACATTCTAAGCCTAAAACATGGTTCAAATTATTTGTAATATGTGTTGATTTTTTATCACACATATTTGTACTTCAAATATTTATATGAACTTATTTTTTGTGAAATTTATGGAGCTTTATGGGAATTTATAGGTATTTTCAAGACCACCTTTTCAACCTTATAATCCCTATTCTGAGGCTACTGGTGGTCGATCGACTAGTCGACTGAACCAGGGCTCAGTTGATCGGGCTCAATCGACCAATCAGTCAACTGAATGTGCATAAGGACGTACACAGCCCTTTGCCTTGGAGCCGGTCGACCGTACGGTCGACCGCCTGGATCAACCCAACTCTCAGATTAGTCCCGGTCGACTGAGCGGTCAACAGACTTGACATTTTGCCTTGGGGGGGTCGACCGATAGGCTTAAACGATCATATTTTGGACTATTGGTCGATCGACCGGTCGACCGACGGGTCATTCTGGGCAGTTTTTTACCCCAACAGCTATATTTTTCTTGGCCCTATAAATATGGGTTTTGGGGGCAGTTTCATACAAGACTTTCAAGAGCAATTTTTTCATCTTCTCAAGTGTTTTTAAGCAAGTTTTTGAAGAAGTTTTTTTGCTACAAAATCTCATCTTTATTTGTTTCAAAGTTTGAAAAATCAAAAGAAAACAAGTTTTGGGATTCTAGTTGCTTGTCCAAATTTCTATATCATTTCTAGAGTTTCTCAAGAGTTTTCTTTGAATTTTTTTCCAAAAATTTTGTGCACTCACATACTTGAGCTTTTCATTCAAAATCCATCCTCTAGGATCTTGTTTATGAGAGGTGTTTTGTTTGTGATCCTTTGTGATCACCAAGAGTTGTTTGTGATCTTTGTGATCACCAAGTTGTAATCTTATTTTTGCTTTGTGCCTACCCTCTTGCGTAGAGGTGTGAGAATTAGAGTTGTGTACTCTGATTTGTATTTGTAATTACTCAGTGGAGGTCTCTTTGTTGAAGGTCCTGTGTGGACATAGTGGAAATCCTTCTGTGTGAAGGCGGGGACGTAGAGCAGTGGCTCGAACCTCGAAACATATTCTCTTATTTGTATTTGGATCTTTTCTCTTAACTCTCATCTCTTTATATCTTGCATTGTCTTTATTGCCATATCTTATATGCTTGATATTGTATGTGTGCCCACACTTGTATTGAATCAAGAGAGCTATTAAAGCACCTCAACTTATAATTCAGAGGAATCGTAAGGAGTAGTTCCAGATCCCTTCACGAAGAATTCGGACTCACTCTTGGTTAAACCCTTAGTGTGTTAGCAATTAGTTTTTAATTCCGCATTATTGTCACTATATTAGCACTACACCGATTCACTCCCTCTAGGTGTACCTTCAATTGCTATCAGAGTTAGTACTCCTAATATTCGGTTTAATCACCTAGGAGTGTGATCATTTATTGCTAATCTAGTATTTGCTTTGCACACATATTGTTTACACTCATGGATTATCTTGCTCCACCTATTTTGATGCATCTCACATAGATATGTGAAAATTTAAGATGAATGCATACCTTAAAGCCTTAGAATTGCATGTTTATCTTGTCACTACTAAGAAATCATATTTTAGTAATGACAAGTATGTAGAGGCTAATGCACAAGGCATGGAGGCACTAAAGCACACATTAAGTAAAGAACAACTTTTTTAATTTATCATTGTGATTTCGCTTTTGCAGTGTGGAACACTGTGACCTCTCCCAAGAAACAAGCTCAACACATTTTGGAGAGAGAATCAAGAAGAGATGAGTTAGACCAAACTTGCTTCATGGTCCAAGGGAATGACCCCCATGAGGTAACTTCGAATACTCATCTTGATGATTGTGCTAACTCTTTCAATGATGATAATGCTATGGATGCACATACCTTAAATGAAGAGCTTTTTATGTTTTGTGAAAACTTGTTTTAATACAAACTTTTGAAAAGCAAGAGTTTTGAATTAAGAAAAGAAAATAAAATTTTATTTTCAAAACTTAATATGGTTTTGTAAGAGAGGGTTGAGATTTCAAGTGAAAGGGATTCCTTGAAAACCCAACTTGACCTTACTTTAAAAGAAAATGAGATTTTGAGAAATAAAAATAATTTTGATCATATTTTGAAGAAAAATAAGATTTTGTCTTCAAAGCTTGATTTTGTTTTAAAAGAAAATGATTCTTTAAAAAAAAGATTGTTTTAATTTCTAAAGAATTAAAATGTATTTCTTTAGAAAATATTTTTTTGAAAAATGATTTTGCTTCTCATTTTTGTCATGCTTCTGTTGATTTACCTTTCAATGATGAGAATTTTGTTTCTATTACATGCTTCACATCTTCTTCTACTATTGTTGATATATATGCATTGAAGAAGAGTGTAGATTATTTGGGCTCCACTTTGAGCCAATGTGTTATGAACCATACAAGATTGGAATCCATGTTTTGGAAGAAACATACTCCACATATTCATGCACACAAATCAAGGCATGCGCATGCTCATCATGCTCACACCCATGATTCTATGTATGCTAATATGTACACTTGTACACATTGTGGACATACGAGCCTCCTTCCAAAATTTTATTATGATAGATTAAATACTTTGAATTTTGCAAATAAGAATGTTTGGGTTAGGAAAGGTGCTAATCCCTATGGACCCAAGAAAGTTTGGGTACCAAAATTTATTTCTATTTCATTTGATGCAGGTGTGGGCTCTCACACGACGTAAGAGTATTGGTGCCTTGGTGGTGAATACGTTTCGAGCTAAATGGACACAATTTTAGATGCATCACTATCAAGGGAGTTTAGGTGGAGGACAACCATGATTTGGAGAAACAGAGACTAGGCATACCGATGTTGGTAACTATTTATATCCTTCTTGTTTTGTTTACGTGTGTTCATTGATGATTTTCAGCTTGTCATGATTTTCATATTCATTATAGATAAATGCAATGTTCATTTGACATATGATATACATAAATAGTATTTGAGATACATCCATGTTTATATGGATTCATATTTTTGTGTTCTCATTATGGTTTAGCTATGTATGCATATCATTGTTGAAATGGCATTTGAATTTGCTCTAATGATCATTTTTATTTTTGATGTTTTTGTACTTCATGTTTTGATTACATGTTTAAATGTAACTTTTGTTAAACTTGTGCTTATACCTATAAAAGTAGTGAGCTTCACTCGATTATTATGTTTGAGCGCTATATTGCTCATGTGTACTCATTAGATGCATTTGTATAACCTGATTTTGATGATTCTTGTATTTACACTTGTATTCCCTATTTTTGTTTATGTTTCATAAAATATGTTTAGCTTCATGTATATGTGAATTTTGATCAAAACTATATGATATACATGTTCTAATAAAAATTACATTTAAACATGTAATCAAACATGTAGCACGAAAACATCAAAAATAAAAATGATCATTAGAGCAAATGCAAGTGCCATTTTAACAATGATATGCATACATAGCTAAACCATAATGAGAACATAAAAATATGAATCCATATAAATATAGGTGTATCTCAAATACTATCTATGTATATCACATGTCTAATGAACATTGCATTTATCCATAATGAACCTGAAAATCATGACACGCTAAAAATCATCAATGAACGCATGTAAACAAAATAAGGAGGATAGGGATAATTACCGATACCGGTATGGCTAGTCTCTATTTCTTCAAACCATTATGGTCCTTCCATTTAAACTCCCTTGATAGTGACGCATCCAAAATTGTGTCCATTTAGCTCAAAACACATTCACCACCAAGGCACCAATACTCTCACATCGTGGGAGAGCCCACACCTACATCAAATGAAATAAGAATAATTTTGGTACTCAAACTTCCTTGGGTCCACTGGGGTAGCACCTTTCCTGACCCAAACATATTTACTTACAAAATTGAAAACATTTATTCTATCATAGCAAAACTTTGCAAGATATCCCTTGCAACCACAATGTGTACAAGTGTACGCAGTAGCGAATAAAGAATCATGTGTGTGAGTATGATGAACATGTGTATATCGTGATTTGTGTGCATAAATATGTGGATCATGTTTCTTGTAAAACATGGATTCCAATCTTGCGTGGTTCGTGGCACATTGGCTCAAAGTGGAGCCCAAACAATTTACAATCTTCTTCAACATACAAATATCATTATTAATACTTGAAGAAGATGTGAAATATACAAGATGTTTATCAATAGAAGATGAAGAAATAGAAACATGACAAACATGAGCATCAAAATTATTTTTCAAAATTTTTTTTAAAAATAAATTTCAATTCTTTTGAAATCAAAGCAATTTTATTTTTCAAAGAATCATTTTCTTTTAAAACAAACTCAAGTTTTGAAGACAAAACATCATTATTCTTCAAAATAACATCAAAATTATTTTTATTCTTTAAAATTTTATTTTCTTTTAAAACAGGATCAAGTTGGATTTTCAATGAGTCCCTTTCATTGAAAACCTCAACCTTCTCTTGTAAAACTAAATCATGTTTTGAAAACAAATTTTTATTTTCTTCTTTTAATTCAAAACTCTTCTTTTTAAAAGTTTATATTTTGAAAGTAAGTTTTTACAAAAAATAAAAAGCTCTTCATTTAAAGTATGTGTATCCATACTATCATGATCATCGGAAAAGCTAGCACAATCATCAGGATGAGAATCTAAAGTTACCTCAAGGGAGTCATTCCCTTGGACCATATAACACGCTTCGTCAGACTCATCTACTATGGATTCCTTCTTCAAAACGTTTGTTACTTGTTCCTTAGGAGAAGTCAATGTGTTTCATACTGCAAAAGCGGAATTACAATGAGAAATAATAGATAAATATTCTTTGCTTAGTGATTATCTAAGTGCAATCAATGCTTGTGCATTAGCCTCTATGCACTTGCCATTACTAATATACGAACTTTTAGTTGTGGCAAAATAAACATGCAATCCTAATACTTTTAAATATGCAATCATCTTAAATTTTCACATATCGATGTTAGAAACATCATACATGAGTGGAGAAAGAAAATCCATGAGTGTAAACTAATGTATGCAAAACAAATATATAGATTTGCAAATGAGGATCTCATTCTTAAGTGATTAAACCGAATATCAGGAGCGCTAGCTCTGATACCAATTGAAAGTACACCTAGAGGGGGGTGAATAAGTGTAGTGCTAATGTAAGACAAATAGTTTGAAATTTAAAAACTAAAAGCTAACACACAACGTGTAACAAAGAGTGAGTCTGAATTCCCCGTGAAGGGTTTTGTAACTTCTCCCCACGATTCCTCTAAACTAAGAGTTGGGGTGCTTCAATAGCTCTCTTGATTAAACACAAGTGTAGGCACACATACAATATCGAGCATGTATATGAATGAGCAATAAACGCAATACGTATAAAGAGATGAGGGTTAAGAGATAGAAGATCAAACACAAACACATGGATATGTTTTGAGGTTCGAGCCACTGCTCTACGTCCCCTCCTTCACACAGAAGGATTTCCATTATGTCCACACAGGACCTTCCACAAAGGAGCCTCAACTGAGGAATTACAACTCAATACTGGAGTACACAACTCCTTCTCTCTTACACATCTTTACACAAGAGATAAGCACTAAGCCAAGAACAAAGCAAAGAAAAGTTTACAACTTTGTGATCCACAAAGTAAACAACACTTGGTGATCTCAAAGGATTACAAACAATTTTTCTCACAAAACAAAGATCCTAAAGGATAAATTTTGAGATGAATAGTTCAAGCATGTGAGAAAACAAAGTGTTTGAAAAAAACAATAAAGAAAACACTTGGGAAAAACTTCTTGATAGATATGAAAAATGAAGAACAAAATAGAATTCTCAAAGACTTGTTTTCTTTTGATTTTCTAAAAACTTCGAAAAAATTAAAGGTGAAGATTTTTTGGCTTAAAAACTTCTTTAGAAAACTTATTGAAAACACACTAGAAGATGGGAGAAATTGCTCTTTAAAATCTTGTATGAAACAACCCCCAAAACTCATATTTATAGGGTCTAGAAAAGGTCAAAAACTGCCCAGAACGACCTGTCGGTCGACCGCCCGGTCGACCGTCCAATGGTAAAAAATATGACCGTTTGAGCCTGTCAGTCGATCACTCGGTCGACCGGGACCAACCCGAGAGTTGGGTTGACCCAGTCGGTCGACCATACGGTCAACCGGCTCCAAGGCAAAGGTTGTGCATGTCCTTGTGCACATTCGGTCAATCGACGGATCGACCAAGCCTTGGTTCGATCGACCGGTCAGTCAACCGCCAGTAGCCCAAAAACAGATTTTATAGGAATGAAATCTTAGACTTGTAAAACCCTAAAAATTTTATTTAATCCCATAAATTTCACAAAAATAGGTTCATTAAATACTTTGAAGTACAAATATGTGTGATAAAAATCAACACATATTACAAACATATTGAACAATTTATGAGGTATAGAAATTTAGACTTAAACAAAAAATTGTATTTTTCAAAAAACAAAACTTCTAAAGGAAAATATAATTGTTCTATAAGCTTGTAAATACAAAAATAAGATATTGCAATACATTTGAAGCATATAGTGTTGGATAGAATCCAATACACATATAAATGATATATCTATATTTTTGACATTAAATCTCAAAATAAGTTTTGTTAAAAACAAAACTTGTAACTATGAACTAGATACATCAAAATAGGTTTTTCTAAGCATATGAAGCATAAATGTATATGGATGAAATCCAACATACATATAAATCATGTAAACTTTTTTTGATTGTAATTTATTCATGAAAACGGAAAGATGTACTCTTGAAAATCTAAAACTTAAAACCATATACATCATAAACCAAAACACATATCGTTTTCATAAAAGTGAAATGGTTAAACCGAAAACTAAACTATAAAATTGTGTGTGTGAATATTTGAGCATATCAAAACTAAACTATCCTTATACAAGATCTAAACACTAAACAAACCTAGATGCAAGTCTTCTTCCCCAAGTCAACTTGATCTAAACACGATCCATGAGCTTGACTCCAACTTGAGTTTTAGATGCATGCGCGAGCTCTTGAATTAACATGTGTTAGCTCGAAAACTTGACTTTGAATCCGTTGTTGAAGCTAAATACTTACTAAGATCTTGATCAATAACTGAAACTATATAAACACAAGATCGGTAGTAACTTAACTTCATAAGTTAGTCATCATCAAAACTAAGGTGAAGGGCTTTTGGGCTAACAATCTTTTCTATTGTCATATTCCCAAATTAAACCCTAACTCATAATATCAAATCTAGAACTAATCCCCTTCCCTTTTAACATTCTAGTATTCAAATCATACCCTAACACATCACATCTAATCAACCCCCCCTTTTAATCTCTTTTTCCACTTTCATGTCATATCAGACTCTAATATATTATCCCAAATCAAGATCCATTTTTTTTTGGAGAATTACACGAGCCTCCACGGGAGAACATGATGAGCCTTAAATAGATGCTGAGATCTTATCTGATCCAAAAGTTTAAGCTGATAGATAGATACCTCAACTTTTTATTTAAATTCATATTTTCTATTCATTTTCCAATATAAGACTATATTCGTACTTAAATATCCAACATTTTTGGCCATTTTCTATTTCTATGTCCAAATTAAAACCTAACTCGTCATACCTAAACAAAACCCTAATCTCTCCCTCTTTTTTGGTTGTCCTGTTCAAATCAAATCTTAACCCATCATTTTAACCACATGAAGTCCTAATCTAGATTATCCTTCAGAATTAATAGATAGATAGATGTAGAGATGGAGTTGGTATAAACTCATTTTGGGTTTAACTAATTTGTGAAGAAGTTGGGATAAAAATTTAAAGTATGGTTTAGGTTTAAAATAACAAAGGTAATTTAGTCTGAAATTATATCTAATGACGTCATGTGATGATTTATGTTAATGGAGAGAGAAGATGTGATAATAACAATAAAGTTTTGAGAGCTTTCCTCATGATTTAATAAATATTAGGAGGTTATGTGATTTAGTTAAAAGTTGTGAGAAGTTTAGTGAAATTTAGTCACTAATTTATGTGAAACTATTTTGATGCATTTAAACATGTTTAACATAAAAGAAGGTAAAAATATACTAAAATATAAGAACAAGAAATTACTGATAATTAATTAATAGTTTAAGTTTTAAATAATAGTTAAATTTTAGAAACAAATTAAATTTCAAACACCTTAAATTTTGAATCAGAATTTGATAAATTGTTACATTTGGGCTTTCGAGTTGATCCTGGATGATTAGGGGTTTGGTCCTCAATTCGATCTTGTGAGATTCAATGCGACCTCATCTGAAAGGGATGCATTGTCGCACTAACTTGAACGAAAAAAATAAAGGAAAAATTCGCTACTTACCTACTTTCCTTCATAATTAAGAAAAAACTCATGCCCTATTTTTATTCTCTATAGTCTTATCCACATCAACATAAATTGATTCCTCCCAACTATCACTTCTTTATATATTTTTATTTCCTCTTGTACCCATCCCCATTGCCCCTAACATTGCTCTCCCCTCAATCCTGTCCCCGACGCAGAGTAATTCACGGATTGACCTGATATTTTTGGGATCGACCTTTTGTCCGTGCTCACGATAAGTTTTGTTTGTGTTTGTGATCAATGTAGTTTTTAGAACTCGAAAGCATTAAACATTATTCAATGTTGGTAAACGGGAGTGTACTAATGATAACAATGTTGATATGAGGATGATGACTCATGATCACAGTCCTCATTGAGTACTGCGACTATAGTCCCAATTATTTACTAGAAGAGTGTGACTACGGTTGCAATTCTTTTATTAATTAAAAATTAGGACATTTTGCGAGGATTGCAATCATTGATACAGTTCAATATAGGCCGAGAAATTATTTTTTTGTGAAGATTGCGATCATGATCGTAGTCCTAATAAAGACCCAAAATAGGACATTTTTTAGGACACGATCATGAAAAGGACTGCGATCATGGTCGCAGTCCTATAAAGACTCAAAAACATGATTTTTATGAGGACTGCGATCATGGTCGCAATCCTAATAAAGATGGCTGCGACCATAAAGACTCAGAAACATGATATTTTTATGAGAACTGCGATCATGGTCGCAATCCTAATAAAGATGACTGCGTCATGATCGCAATCCTATAAATACTCAGAAATATGACAGTTTAGTGAACATTGCAATCATGATCACAATCTTAATAAGGACTCAGAAATAGGACATTTTTATAAGGACTGCGATCATTATTGCAGTTCTCTATATAACAATAGGCCGCATTTACGAAGCGGTCCATTTTTTTCGAAGCCTGCGGGGCATTTGTGTCTTTCGCTATGGAGAAGCGCTTTGCGCTTGACACGTGAGCACATGTGGTTGGTTTTTAAAAAAAAAAAAGATCGTTGTAGCGAATTAAATTATGAAGCTAAGTTTTTTTCTTAATTACGATTTGACATAGGGGCTGTAACAAAATTCTCAAAGATAAAACAAAAGAAAAAGAAAAAGAAAAAGAAAAAAGAAAAACAGAATAAAAGTTGAGAAAGAAGTTTTTCTTTTATCAGAATCGATCGAAGGGAGATTTTCTCTCGTGACTCTTTCACAAAAATTGTCCGTCCGTCTATCTTCACCTCTGTGAGAAAGAGAGAAAGAGAGCAGATAGAGAAAGAGAGTAGCATTCTCCCCTCGCTGTCGCTCTCTTTGCTCACCGTCGCCTTCGTTCCGCTCGCTGCCCTCCCTGTTCTTCTTATTCTCCCCTCCTCCTTTTCATCACCTCAAGAATGTGGCTATTTACACCCACAGAAATACTTAACACGCCCCACTTCTTAACACACCCACAAAATAACTAAACACACATCTCAAAATTATCCAAACTACTCTTACACCCTTAAATCAAAAAAAAAATTCCAAATTGCCCCCCACCCCACCCCTCAAAAGCCCTAAAATCCCCTCCCACGTCGCCCCCGGCTGCCCCCATCCTCTCCACCATCCTGGTCGCCCCCTTCCTCCTCCTGGTCGCCCCCTCACAAGTTTTTAGAAATTATCTCAGCATATGGGATAATTCATATGATGGAAAATTTTACATTCATCAGTTAATCTACAAATATAATATTAATTCCTGTCTTAACATACAAGCATATGCCTCTAATTATCAAGCATTACATGTTCCGAAAGCACTGATTATAAGTTTCAATTAGCTTTTGCCAGAGATATTTTGGCTTTTCAATCTCGAGATTTACTTAAAGAATTTAATACAAATTTCTAACTTTTAAACGTCCACCTCACAAGTAACTAATCAATTTGTCCCCCTCACAAGTTGAAGTAGGTGGAGTTGCAGAGCTCATCGATGGAACCCAACTTCCTCTTCTTCCTTTGAGCTTGAGACCCAACACCATCAGCAACGGGCTTCATATCTTCTTCTTCTTTGATGACCTCAGATTTTGGCGTCGGATCCGTGTTTTGGGTCGGCAGCGGCCGGGTCTCGGATCCGGTGGCGCCTTCGGATTTTGGAGCGCCGGTGGGCTTTACACCCGGAGGATCCGCAACTGTACTGCCTTCCTCCATTGAGAGAGTGACGATGCGTACGACGAAGTAGTGGAAGCTGGGGGCGACGGGGTTGAGGAGGAGGAGGAGGAGGAGGACGCGGTGGCGACGATGGCGGTGGGGGAAGGGAGGAGGGACGCCGATGACAGCGGGCTTTTCGACTATCCCAAAATTGCCAAACACACCACCAATGCTCACGTCTATTTTTTTTCTTTTTAAGCTATGGTAAAAAGTGTCCAATAAATTTTACTCTCAGAAGTGAGTATGTTAAGCATTTTTGTGAGTGTGAATAGTCGCACTCTCACCTCAGTGGCAGAAAAGTGAGGTTTCTCTTATGATTCTTTAAAATTTATCTTTCTATCTATCCTTTAAAAGAGAGTCAGAAAGAACTGAGCGACCATCTCTTTCCCCTCTCCTCGCCTCCTCCTCTCCTTGATGCTCTCTCTCTCTCCCTCCCCATCTTTCCATTTCTTTTTTTCTTTCTTTCTCCTCTTCGTTGCTCGCTTCCGCTGCAAGTCGTAATCTAATTTGTTTTACCTGTTTTGCTCGCAATCATTGTCGCCTGTTTGGTTAAGGGTAGAAGTGAGAAAGTGATAATAGTTCCCTTTGGAACTTGAGAATTGGTTAGTAAGTTTTCCGGTGTTTGGATGTTGTTGGGAAGTGTAATTTGGAAAATGTTATGTCTTTTCCGGTGTTTGGATGGTAATGTGGAAGTGGAAGTGGAAAAGTTGACCACAAAGTTGACCGCAAAATAATATTAAAATAAAAATTAATTAAGAAAAATAAAAAATGGACTGTAATTAGAATGCAAGTGAAATTTATATGATCAAAAAGTTAACTGTTTTGCGCTATAAGTTATTACAAATGAGATTTACATGACCACAAAATTAACTGTAGCACTCTGAAAGTGAGGAAATAGTTGTGTAAAAGAGAGAATAGAAAAGAAAAAGGGGTTTTCTTATTTTTTTTTCGGTGTTTGAATAGATAAGAAAGTGAACAATTATACTTCCCATTTACTTACTTCTGCCCATTTCCTTCAAACCAAACACCCCCGATCATTGTCATTCGGAAACCAAAAATAGCCCAACAGTGGTGAGGGTGTGCTGCGCGTAGATCATCCCTTTCTTTAGCTCTTCAGATTTCATCTACAAACCGCCTCTTTTAAATTCGAGCAAGGAATCCAAGAAAAACCTTAACTAAACCCTAATCAATGGGAGAGAGCGACGCGACTGCGAAGACGAAGAGAGCAACCGCCCGCCTGTGCTCCATTTGCAACGAGAGGAGGGCCGCCCTCAAGCGACCCAAAACCCTAGAACAGGTACTGAGTTTATTCTGTTCCCTCATTTAAAAAAATTCCCCTTTCTCTTGCAGCTACACGAATTCCGACATGGTTTCGATCCCATACCCCACTTACTATCGAAGTAAATTTTGGAAGCTTGAATTGATCATTTATAATCAAAATTCGACAGATTATAAAATGAAAGAAGTTTTGAATTGAGCCTCTCAAAGTCTTTTGAGGCTGTATTGATTCCTAATCGATTAAGAGGAAAAAAAGTGAAGGAATTATTGTTATATTGAATTCTGGTTGTTTCTTACAAGGAACTACTCAATTTTAGAGAGAGAATGGTAGGTATCTTATTGACATGGCAGGTTGTGCAGCATGATCATAGGTATGTTAGGACACAGAAGTTTTGAAATGACAGAGATATTGGAATTAAATTGTAGCCTCATCGCATAACGTCTTTTTGTTTATGACGATGGTGAAATTGAGGTGTGACAGTGCAAAGGTTTTCTGGTGAAAATTATTGTTCAATTGATTTGGTGTAACGTCTTGAAGGTAGTGACTTGTCATCTATTATTAGGTGCACATTGGCAAGTGGAAAGTAGGGTTAAACATTATGAATATTGAAAACTAGTGTCTTCCTCATAGATTATATATGATAAAAGGTAATGCTTGACAAAGGTCAAGGGAAAGGAGAGAGAAACTATCGTTGGTGCTACCAAAATTCTAATAGATTAAGCTAACAAACAAATCAAAGGGTTTTTTTTATCTTACAAGGACAATATGTGACCAAGAGGTAAAACCGGTCTGTATACTTTCGTAAGGCCTCCTTCTTTATCCTGGCTCCTAGTGGCTTTACCTAAGCTCCCCCCCCTCCTATTCTTTTTGTGTGTGTGTGTGTGTGTGTGGGGGGGGGGGGTGGGGGGTGGGGGGGATCTTCTTTTCTATAGTTTAGTAAATCAGCAAACTGTTTATCCTCATCTTAGTATTTTTAATGAAGATAATTCACTAGTCTACACTGATCATTATCTCTGGAACCAAAGGATGTATTGTCTATCTAGACTTTTATGATCTCACCTTCTTTAACAATACAACTTATATTCCATTCTCTTTATTTTCATCCTGCTAGTAGTGGTCCTGCATGCATAAAAAAAGATCATCTTGGATTGATGTCAATTTTACTTTTTTTGTTTCTTTTCCTATGAATAGACTATGTTCCATGATTCTTCATGATTGTGAGAATCATTTTCTTCTCATTTAGTTTCCAGTGTAAGGCTTGAGCATTTTCTTCTTCAGATTTGTAGGGAATGCTTTTACATCATCTTTGAGGAGGAGATTCATAAAGTTATTGTAGAGAATAATTTATTTAAGCCCGGTGAAAGAATTGCAGTTGCTGCTTCAGGAGGGAAAGGTGTGTAATAAACTCAATGGAATTGAATGTTGACACTTTCTTGTTCTTGCTTAAATGATCTGTCATCCTTCCCCTTATATATGTATTTTAACTTTCTGTCTCTGAAGTATCCTAACGGTCTCAATTATCATGTTTAAATCCCTTGAATACTTTGCATTTTGTTTTGCAGTGAGATACATAGGGCATTTAACATATCAATTTCTTGTTTTCACCTAAGCCTAACATGATTTGCATATCCATCTGTGTCCAATACATATATTTGCACATTTCTCAACCTGCTTCTTGTATTTTTATGAACATTTATGCATAAGATGATCTTTTTTTTATTCCTTCATTGAAAATTAAGATCAGATGATGATTCATCGTTATGTTTATTGATTCATCCTTATGTTATGATTTAATGTTCTTTAACATGTAAACACCAACAAATATGTATAGATGTCATATAGATACATAATATAAAACTATAGATGTATGTGTTGTGAAAGTGTCTTATTTTCAAGAGTGGAACCCACAACTAATTAAAGGGATTTTCACAATGAGTTGATTTTTCGAGATCGATGGTCGAGATCTTTCGCAGTGTTTTAGGGTTGTTAAAACTCTTTATAGGGAGTTTGGTAATCTAGGATTTATAAAAAGAGAAGAGATGAACAACTCTTTAGAGACAAAGATGTACATCAAGGAGGAGAGGGAGGAGGATCAAGTAGAGAGAGCCATGAATTCCTCTTTGTAGATCAAGCCAAGAAAAGATGCTTGACATCAATGGGTGATTGCTTCGCGTCGGGAAAAAATACTTTTCAGTGATGTATAGGTAGTGCTCAATGTTCATGCTTGTATTGGGAAAATAGGTTTGTATGTGTGATTGCTCTCTTGTACTCCATGTTATTATAATATCTCTCTCGATGCTTTCTTCGTTGATGCACACCGAGTTTCGTCGAACCAAGTAAAATATTGTGCCTCTTGTATTTTTTATGTTTTACTAAACTCTTAGGGCTTAATGTACAATAAAAGGCTTAGAATTCTCACTTTCACTTAATTCATAAAACCCTTATCTGGGTCAGAACCCATGATTTCTAAGGCATACTAGGTGTTCGCGTTGTTGCCAAAGAGAGATTCAAGCGGCCATGGATAAGTTGAGTCTACAAAATCAAGAAAAGGGTGTTGAATCGATTAGATGAAGAAGAATTTGTTCTCAAGCGGCGGAGACATCGAATAAAAGAAGAAAAGCATGAGCAATATGATTCGAGATGACATCAAGGGATGGAAGATAAAAGTCACCGTGTGAGAAAATACATCATGAAGACAACGAAAAGTTAAGATTGTGAACGGTGTGATCATCATGGGCTTTGGTGGGTGGAAGACCATGTGGTGTGTTGGCGAGAAGCTTGATAAGACCATGACAATTATATGACAGTTATGTGATGACAATTTGTCTCAAAACTAAAGACATCAATGAGTGGGTAGATCATAGCCAATGATCGGTGGAAGATCATGGTGATGACATTGTTCGTATAAGGTCGGTAAGACCATGACAGGATTTGATGCTGGTAGTTTAATGATGAAATATGAGGTTAGTCTTAAGACCGGCAATGACTCAGTGACCGAGAAGGTGTCACAAAATGGGTATTGGCCAGTGGCATAATGTTGCAAAGGGATGTTTGCAACCCATATTTGAAAGGGGAAGAGTACAAGCATGGAGTGGTCTAGTTGGTGCCTTATTAGCTCTCTTATTGATCCGACGAGGATAAAACACACGATGGTGCTTTCTTAGCTGACAAGACTCACATTCTAATGATGAAATCTGACTTAAATCTGGAACAAGTTTTAGTGTAGGTAGAGAAGGTGACCTAACCGACAGTGGTAATTTAAATGCTGATGAATTGCTAATGCAGGCCACCTGATCGGACGTCAATTCAAGCGCACAGAGTTCGTTCTGCTCATGTCTTGTGCCAATCGTCATCCTTGTCTCAAGCTCCTGAAGTACACAATGCGTTAGAAAAAATGTCATTGTATAATTTAAAGCCTTGCTAATCTTACTTATTGATAATAAGTTATAAGAGAAATGAGATAAATAGAAACAGACGATAAAGGAAGAGTAGGGGTGGTAGCGGCAGTGCCAGTACTCTGGATGGGTGTACGGGAGCCATCTGCTAATACTACAGAGTTAGAGGCAGAGTAAAAGAGGACAAAATACCTCGATTTTCAGTCATATGATCAGTCGCCCCTGAATTTATAATCTAAGTATGTGATAGATGATGTAAGACAAGATATATGAGAACCTATTTGAGCTAGAGTGGTAGAGAAATAGGGATGTTAGCCTGGACTCCTACGATATCTGGGATAAGTTCAACTATGACGACGACTGTTGTCAGTGCCAAGTCCTCCATAACCAATTCGCATCCGGCATTCACAATGAAAATTATTAGGCTCACCACACTTATAACACTTCAAGTCAGAACTGTTGCCACCATAATCACGATATGACCACAACAGTCACCACCACCTCTAGAGTTATAAGAAAATTCAACCCTTCAGTTATGTTTACTATGAATTGTATCTTAGAACATATCTACGGTCATCAAAGTCGATAAAAGCATAACCCAATGGCTTTTTTGCAACCCAAATACTTCTTATAACTCTCTATGTTCGGAACGTTGCAACCCAAATACTTCTTATAACTCTATATGTTCGGAACTCATCCTCATGCTCATACTCAGAGATACAGACAACCAAATTGCCTACATAAACAGAGACATGGCTAACAACAAACCTGATAGGAGATACTGCCCCTTTGTATTCAATCTCGAAACTTTACTGAGGTACCTCAGCGTCCTTGTGAAGTCTGTAGATGTGTAGCTCTGGCTTTCACGATCTAATGTCTTGAGAATCGCATGAATCAGGCTCTGAAGGGCTAAGATATGACCTGAAAATCAAACCCGAATTGTTAACGGGGTTGGTCGGCACCTAACAGGTCTGCACTGTAGCAGGTCACCTCAGTCGGCTCCGGGTCGGCTTGGCGCCGGCTAGGCGCCAGGTCGACTTAGTTGGCTCGGATCAGCACCGTTCGGTTCAGTCGGCTCTGGTCAGTGCCGGTCGGTTCGGGTCAGCTATAGTGAATTCGGTTCGGGTTGACTGCTGGCGGGTCGGGTTTAGTATGAAACCAAGTCAACTTATCCACTTGATAGCTGCTACAATGGTGGCGGTGGTTTTGTTGCTGTTGAGGGCACATTGGCGGTGGCCACAGATTATCGGCGAGGAGCTTCGGTGAAGATGGGAAAAGCAAGGAGACCTGGAGCACGGTGGTGGCACGCCGTCGATGAGGAAATCTGCAGGCTAAAATGAAACTAAATATTGTCTTTCATCGTGCTCTAGTCTGCTCTAGACATGCCACCTAGGCCTCATACTCTAGTCTATATATAATGACCAATATAGAATACATTTAGTCTCATAAGCAATGTGGGACTAAACCAATATAGAGTCTCTCTCAACAATTTACAAATGGACAGTTGAAAAATAGAGGGTCTTGTTAATCTATGGTCTGAAAAATAAAAATTCGAAAACTCAGCCCTTGGACCAATATGTAAACACCTTAAAACCCTTGAAAAATAAATATTCTTGTGTTTGAAATATTCTAGACCTTAAAACTTAATAACCCATTAGTTTCGGCCGCTCATTTTGTAACTTCAATGGAGTAGATTTTTGAAATGAGTGTCAAAATACCTAACTCTAATAGGTAGGATTTGATTCGAAATCCTTGCGGGAGGAGCCTAATCAAACTACACACACACATACAATAATTTCTAGTTTCAAACCTAACTTGGAACGGTAAATATTTAAGTAAGAATTTCTAGTTTCAAATCTAACTTGGAAGGGTAAATATTTAAGTAAATACTGATTAGATACAAGGTTTAACACTAGAGAGACCAAAAAGGTGTTTTTTTTATTCTTTGCAATTAGTAGGCGTACTTTAAATGATAATTTAAGATATGAATTATATTTTTGGGTAAAGTCTAATGAAGTGTCTGAGGTCTTGTTTTTTGAAATTTGTTTAAACTATATCATTTTATTTTCATTTT
The DNA here is from genome assembly GCA_038442645.1 of Agave tequilana. Taxonomy (NCBI): domain Eukaryota; kingdom Viridiplantae; phylum Streptophyta; class Magnoliopsida; order Asparagales; family Asparagaceae; genus Agave; species Agave tequilana. The sequence continues at coordinate 91,298 of JAVJIF010033483.1, forward strand.
AGTTTAAGGAAACATGAAGGACGCATTTGTGTTTTAAACCAAACCAGTGTATTCGAGAAAAAAATAAAGATACATGTCAGTTGTGTTTTAAACTAGTGTATTTGTACAAAAATAATGGTACATGTATCTATAGGAATTTCCTAGAACCAAAACATCTAGAATGGACATGAATTTTTTTATTATTTGAAAGAACACCTCAATATTTACAACTGACGTCATTAAAAGGTGCACATATATATTAGTTCAATTGAGTGAAAGATTCCTTGCACAATCTATTCAATATTGGTTAGGCTAAATTGCTTACAGAGTGATTTCAGTTTCCTCAAACTGATTGTATTTTTGGTCTTTGGCTGACAAATGATATTAAAACTAACTAGGCCATAAGCATGTGGAACTAAGTGGCACATGGAGCACTGAGCAAAATGTCATGCCACATTGAGATATGGTAGAGATATGGTAGGGCCCACCTCTTGAATTAGTAGGAATCAACTTTATAACCCATGGAGTCAACTCTTGAATCTTGCATCGCTTGGTAAAGTTTTAATACGGAGAGGATACAACACAGTGAATAGGAAGAGCATGTGACACCCCTAGTGAATAGTCTTACATGATATGTGCGATAGTAGAGTCTGGTATATAATAATTCCTATGACTTAAGAATTAGCTAGCATTTTTGAAAAAAGAATCGCAAAAATATTCTATAGCAAAACGTGCTTGAAAGAGAGCAATTTCAAATGGGTGATCCTCTTCAGAAGTTAGGTGTTCCACATAGACATCTAGGGTTTTGAGGTAAACGGAAGACGAGGACTACAACTTGGGCAAAATAACCAACTTGGTCTATCTGGCCAAGTCGATAAGTTCAGATTAAAACTAAAGGTAGGACAATGTGATCCAAATTGATATAGCATAAAGTCAAAATATATTGGAATAAAAGAAGGGTTGGAGATTGTCTTATCCATTTGAGTAAAATATGTTCTTGATTGTAATTGGAATGATGTACTACTATTTGGGTAGTTTGAAGTTAATTCCTCATCCGTTGGTCTGTGTTCAAACAATTAAGGAACCAGGTTCATCTCTACATATATAATGCGAGAAATTTTGCATGTTGGATGTGGGGTTCTCACAATTGATGCTGCCTAACTGCTTTCTACATCAATAAGATCAACATACAACATATATACACGGGTTTTAAGTGAGATAACTATACATTATGGGCCCTACAAATTTATTCCATCTATTACGACAAGAATATCTACATGCTATCCTCAATCCAAACATGGGTTTAATGCAAATCCAAAAAATGTCCACTTTTATATGTAAGACCTTAATTGTTATTTTAGATACCTAAGCCCTCCAACATAGATGAATTAAATTATTTACATATAAGCTATGCACAATTTGTATTTTAGATATGTAACTTCTTTAACATAATTTGATTATGTTATTTATGTAGAAAATACTAAAGCCTATTTTCCCTTGTTATGAACAATGTGAGAAAAAATGTGAAAAATATGTGGAAGCCATACATGCAAATACTACCTTTTATTTTTTACTTCTCAACCCTGAATTGAGTTTTGTGAAGAGAATTTCTGCAAGTTATCCTTTACAAAACTTCCAAAAAGGAAATTTCACTATAAAACTACAAATTTCTTAAAAACTAATCCATAAGTATTTGTTATTTTTTATCATGTTATAAACATTGGTTTTTATCATTTACATCTCCAATGCATTAATATTTATATATTTTCAATTTTGTTTACATGTGCATTTGCACATGCCAGAAAGTATGTCATGTATAGTGCCAAAGAAAATTTTCATTTGATATGTTTATAACTTTACCTTTATGATTGGTTTATATATATATACACACGCACCTTTGAAAGTATTGAAATTTCTTATCATTAACATGGTTCAAAGTCGGTCTCGGCCGCCGACTTAAAGGGCACTGTTTTACATCGGTCGCGCCGATACGGAACGGACTCGGGCGAGACGCGCGAAACGCTACATAGAGGGCTCAAAAAATTCTGAAAAAAATCACGATAAATCTTAAAAAATGTATACATCAAAATTGACATATAACATGTCCAAAATATATTACCTAGCACACTAAACATGAAGATAACACATAAATACATGCATCGCGATATTAAAATATCATAATAAATGCATAATTTTGTAAATTATATGAAATTAATTAAATTTAAATTAATTACTCTTTTCACAAAAGTAAAGATTAAGTCTACCTTTCTACTAAAAATTTAAATTATATGAAATTAATTATATGAAATTTTGGCTTGACTCGGCCCCGAATCGGGCCGACTCGGCTAACTCGGGGTCGACTCTGCCAAATCTGCCCATGAGTCATGCAAAACAAGTAATAGGTTGACCCGTTGATGTAATACCAACCTGGATCGCAATCACCTTCAAATCGTAACCAAAATTTAAAATTGAGACAAGATAAGATTTTGGGTTTCCACCCCTTACACGGGCTTCTCACCCCAAAATTCGAGAGTAAAAAGACTCAAGAATTAAGCCAGATAATTTGAGAAAATTTTATCATTCAATAATTCAATACAATAGTCTAGGGGGCCTTATATAGGCTTTACAAAAGAGAACTACTAGGAAATAACCGATGTGGTACTAAATGTCCACAAAAAAAACACAAATAAAGCTAAAACAACTACTACAAATAAAGTTAAAACTAATCCAATCTAAAGCCAAAGAACACCAGTGCGTCGCTTCCTGAAGTATACTCGATCGAATCTGCCCCTGAGTGGCATGATGTCCTCATCAATTCCCCGGGTGGAAAGGACTCGACCCTATCGAGTGTGGGGGACCGAACTGCTGCTGGCTATGATAGCGCTCCAGTCGATCAGGATCAAGGTGCTGGAGTTTCTCCTACAGAAAAAGTTCTACCACTTCTAGTAGGCATGCAAGATCCTAACTGACCCTAAATGCGAGCTGTCCTAAAATTGATATGTATGTTATGCAGGAGGAGTCAGAGATTAGAGTGATGAAAGATAATACCAATTTTAAGCTACTTAGATTGACACGTGATTAAGAAAATGTAATGTGGAGACAGTGATAAAGACACGTGCTGACACAATTAACTCCAAGATAAATCAAGTGATCACAAATTCAAATTAGTTAAGTTGCACAATTAATATTAAGTCGGGTTACCACTCAAGGTCAGAATCACACAACTCACTTATTTAGTGGGCAACAGTCAATAAAGTCTACCTTGCGACAGATTGGAAAGGCTAGCTATTTTAATTAAGTAGCAGGAATAACTGAACAGAATATTCAAAGTTACCTGGGGAGGCGATTGTAACTCAAACCTGAATGAGACTGCTGTAGGCGCGTAGTACTGGTCGTCACGAATCCACTGCCTCGAAACGGCTCGATTTGGACTTGAAACGAGCTCTGGACTGCCGTCTGAAGATATGATCAGGTGGGTCAACTTGGGCTTGGTTGGGCCTGGGTCCTGTTGAGCCAGATCAACTCTGAATTGGACTTGAGCTCCTTGGGTTAGGTTGCGGGTGATTCGGGTTCGGGTTCTAGTCAGGGATCCACCCGAATCACTGCCCCCTTACAAAACCCACTCGACTTCACCTCCACAGCCTCTCGCTTGCAGCTAGGGCACGATAATTGGGGACGACGGCGACAGACTAGGACGGCTGCGAGAGCTGATGTCGGTGACGACGGCAGACCAGGACGGCTGTAGCTGTCGGAAAGAAAGAAGAGGTCGTGGCGGCAATCTGAGCTCGACGGCGTAGAGAAGATCCGCTGTGGGATTGGCGTTGAATTTGTCGGTGACGCCTGGATCTGATGTTGGAGGCAGACGACAAAGGAATCAGCCTCTTCAACTGGGGCGGCGGATCTGGTGACTTGGCGGCGTGACTGATGGAAGAGCTTAACAACGAGTGGAGGATCTGATTTCGGAAGGGGTGGCGACGCTTCAGCGAGCGATGGCGTGGAAGAAGCCTACGACGAAGTGGGGATCCGGTGGTGGTGACACAATTAGTTGGAGTTCGCCGACGGCGATGGCAGATCGAGAAGTGAAGCTTCGTCGGTGAAATCTAGGGTTCGTCTCGTGCAAAACTTTGACGACGACGATATGGTGAGATCGACGCTACGTCGGATCCGATCGGAGCTAATCTGTGGGCTCGGATGTTGGATTTTGAGTGGCGATGGAGCACGGCGAAGCTTGGGGATGTTGTTGGTTGATGTGGAGTGGCTAATCAGAGAGCGGCGGCGCGACAGCGAAACCCTAGGAATAGGATTTGATGAAAAATCGAGTGTGCAGGGGTTTAGGGAAGATGAATAGTGCTGGTTGGGAAATTTTAGGGATTTTCGAAGGGAATTTTTCACTGTATTTTTTTTAAACAGTGATTTTTTTGGAATGGATCTGAAATATAGATCTAGGGTTTGGAGACTGGAAGAAAAATTTGGAAAAGGAAATTTTTGAAGGGAATTGAAAATCAGGGCTCTGATACCAAAATGATGTAATACCAATCTGGATCGCAATCAGCTTCAAATCGTAACCAAAATTTAAAATTGAGACGATAAGATTTTGGGTTTCCACCCCTTACACGAGCTTCTCATCCCAAAATTCGAGAGTAAAAAGACTCAAGAGTTAAGCCAGATAATTTGAGGAAATTTTTATCATTCAATAATCCAATACAATAGTCTAGGGGGCCTTATATAGGTTTTACAAAAGAGGGCTACTGGGAAATAACCGATGTGGTACTAAACGTCCACAAAAAAAAAACACAAATAAAGGTAAAACAACTACTACAAATAAAGCTGAAACAAATTCAATCTAAAGCCAAAGAACACCAGTGCGTCGCTTCCTGAAGTATACTCGATCGAATCTGCCCCTGAGCGGCATGATGTCCTCATCACCCGTGGACCGGTACTGAAACACAAACCTAGGCTTGAAACCCTGTGTCACTGTGCAGTATATAATTCTAATGGAATCAAGAGCTGGCAATTTTGGGAGAGGAACTATTGTAAATACACCATAGGCGTGGTCGAGCGCGATTTACTTTGATGGATGACCCTCTGAGAAGTCCTCATTTGAGGCGTTACACCTTGATCATATCATTCCTTTACTAAGACTTTTATGTGTCCAAACCGTCTCAATCTATTCACCCTCATTTTATCATTGGCAGCTATTACTACTACTAAATGCACTCTTTTTTATTCCATCTTTAGGATTTCTTCACTTATCTTAATATTCTTGTCTTATATACACTCATTTTCTGCACATATTGTTTTTAATTTCCAATTTCGGAACATTTTGATCCATAAAGGGATGCCAGGTCATATAGTCATCTGATAGGACCGATCTCTCCATTTTATCACCGGAAGCTATTACTACTACTACAAATGCACTTTTTTAATCCCTTCTTTAGCATTTATTCACTCATTTATCTTAATATTCTCATCTTAGCCACACTCATTTTTGCACATATTATTTTTAATTCCCTAACATTGTGACCCATAAAGGGATGCTAGGTTATATAGCTATCTTGTAGACATTTCCTATTAATTTCATGGGCCACTATGACATGCTACTCCACAAGCTTTTGTCAACTTCGGCATTTCATTAGACAAACAACATGATCCTCGATCTCTTATACACACATACAAACATATACAAAGACACATCCGCAATATGGCATATATACATACAAACATACACAACATTCTCCCCAATCTCTTATACACACACAAGCACATACAAAGACACATCCTCAATCTATTATATTTGCCGTCATTTTATCATTGGAAGCTGTTACTACTAACAAATGCACTCATTTCTTTATCCCTTCTTTAGCATTCATTGTCATTCATCTTAATGTCCTCATCTTAGTCACACTCATTTTCTGCACATATTATTTTTAATATCTGAACATTTTGACCCATAGAGGGTTGCTAGGTCATATAGCTATCTTGCAGAAATTTCCTAGTAGTTTCATGGGTACGGGGACATAATACTCCACAAGCTTTTGTCAACTTGGGCATTTGATTAGACGAACAACATCCTTCTTAGTCTCTCTCTCTCTCTTTCACACGCACACACAGAAACAAAAACACATCCTCAATCTCTTTTATATATCCACAAACATACAGTAAGACACATCCTCATTCTCTTATGTATGCACGCCGACACACACAAAGGCATTTATATATCAATCAAATAGGATGATAAGGTCACAAAGGATGTCGACACACAAAAACACACACAACTAAAAGGGATATGAGACATTGATATGTCCACATATGAAACATGGATACGAATATGGGATACGGGTACGACACGATACAAACACTGGGATAAAACTATGACATGGGTACAACATGGATACAATTAATATTATATGTATGTATTTGTGTTTCTTTCCATATAAATAGATATACATGTAATATACAATGCACAAATATATATATGAGATAAAAATATGCTATTATATATGTACAAGTATTAATAATAATTAAATAATAGTCATATTACTTATATGTGTCTTAATATTTAATTATCATCGGGATGAAAGTTTAAGAGTGTGAAAATTAAGATAACACTATCTTAAATGATCTAGAATATTTTCGAGTAATATAAATCAATAACTATGTGAATGATCCTTATTGAGAAACCAGACAAGTTATATAAATACAATGCATTTACAAATAAACTTTTCATTGAATTTTTTTTTTTAATTTTGTACTTGTGGTTTTGTCAAGGATACGTCTTCTATATGTCTAGGATACATTGTAAATTTTAGGATTGTTAGAGGAGTATACGACACATATCGGTCAAGTATCGATGAAATATCAGTGTCTAAGTATCAGATAAGGTATGTCTCCTTTAGTCTTTCAACGAAGTATCCATGCTACATAGGTCTACTCACACCCGTGCAGGCCCTACACAAACACACATATATACTCAATTTTAACCATCCTAAAGTATATTCTGACCCATTCATCATAGTTTCTACACATGGCACGTGTCACACACGTATATACTCAGTTAACCATCCTAAAGTATGTTTTGACCCATTCACCATAGTCTCTACACGTGACACGTCTAATGGAACACAGATTCATGATAAGAGTGTCCGTGCTTACTTACAGAGATGCTCTAAAAGACACATATAAAAGTTATATGTTTTGGATACTATTAACAATCAGTTCTAACATGTTGACTCTTCGAGGGGCACTGATAATCATAATGTCCATATTTCTTACGCTTAGAACACTGAGCCTTGGCATTCACTATCATTTTGAAAGTCAAGTCTATCTTTATGGTAACACCAAAGGCCTCTTTAACGATGTCTAAATCATAGGAGTCAGTGATCATAGCATGTCTTATTGTGGGCTTTAAACCCTCTAAAAAAAATAATCTAGTTATAGTTCCAGAACGGTGCTCTCTCACGTCACTACGACTAGTTAAGTTCTCAAATATGGCTATGTAATTCTGAACAGACATATGACCCTGACAAAGGTTGTGAGGAAGTTGCACGCCTGGCGTACAGATTTCGATAGGTTCTGAAGAGGAGTGTTCTCATTGCTTATGAGTTGGACATTCCATAGGATCCTGGTATCAGAGTCTTCTGTAGGGATCATGCGCCTCTGTCTACTATCGATGCCTTGATCGAGCTGCCATCTTTTACAGCCGATCCGTCACAGAGTCCAGCTCCACAGCCACCACCATGGTCTCGATATGATGTACTGGTGCTGTTGGCACGACCACCATCTTGGCCCGATTGAGAGGCTTCGTGAGGGGAACCTCATTCGACAGGGTCGAGTTTCGCCCACCCCGGGGAAATGATGAGGACATCACCAGTTGCTAGTGATTCTATTGCCTTCGTTTATTTTTGAGTCTAGTAGTTGCTTTTATTGTGTTTTTAGTACCACATTGGTTATATTCGAGAATTGAACTCTTGAAGAACCTATAAATAGGTCTCAATACTTTCTTATTGGTAGAAAATAATGAATTAAAATTTTCAGTTTAAATTTATTGAGCCCTGGAGTTCTTGAGATTGGGGTGCGAAGCCCATGATGCAAGGGGGGTAAAGCCCATGGTGTAAGGGATGCGAAGCCCAAAATTTATCTTGTTCTTATCTCTATCTCTTAAACTCTAATTTCTCTTATTTATTTTCTTATCAAAATCGTAGTTTCCTGTTTCTTTGATGTGAAGGTGATTGTGGTCCTTCCGTATTAGAACATGGTTTGTTCTATTGCTGAAAATTGTTTCAGTTGCAATCTTTGTACAATTCATCTTAAGTACTTTTGGGCATTGATATTATAGTAAACTGTGTGGTTCATCTGTTGGCTAGTCTACCATGTATATTGAGCTGTGAGTGTAGGAATTTTTTTTCCTGCCGTTGGGTAAACGGTGTCTTTCATCAATTGGATGGTGTACTCAATGAGGTTTGGTTTGCCTAAAGTCTGTTTGAATTGATCATTCTGATTCTGTCTTATCATGATTGAAGTCAGGAATCATGGAAACTATTGGTTGCAACAAGGATCTAGCCGAGCTGTTATGTATACATGTAAAATTAATCAAATTGCAAGGGGGATTTGAACCCCAAACCTCTTGCCCACTGCAAAGAGTTTTACCAGTGTGCTAGAGTAGCATTTGCCAACCGATATCGATATTGATACCGAGATTTCAAACCTTCCTAAAGTGTTATCAATGGCTACCTAAGGTGAAATTTTTTTGCTTTTGCAATTGGCCTGATCTTATGCATCTGAAAGCTATACCAATTTATACTGATAAAACTAAGAAAAGAAATTGTCAATTGCTAAATAAGGTCAAGTATTGGAATTTCGTGATTAATAATAAATTCTCTAGATTTGCAGAGGAGTATATATAAATTTGAGTTGCACATAAATGATTTTGGAGGATAAAAGATATAATATTACTCAAAACCAAAATGGAGAACATGGAACGTAGTTTTGGTGAAAGACCTTCTGGAAAATAAAGCACCTCTACACCAAGAAACTGAAAGTAGTTGCTATAAATGTTTTAGTTACCATTTATTCTAGTATCCCAAGTGTCCTAGAACAACTTAGGAGTTAGATTTCAACTATTTGAGTAATGAGGGCTGTTGTCTGAAAGTGAAGTATACTGTTGTGGAGTATATTGCCTTTGGCGTTTACAGTTGGAACTCTAGGTGAGATTATTTGAAAATTGTAATTGCAGACGACCATATGATGCATGAGTTAGAGTACCTAGCAAAGAAGAAAGTGTGTAAAAATGAATGAAATACACATATGAGGTTATAGAAATGGCATATGGCTATGATTAACTAGTAAGGATGTCAGAATCAAGCACATTACTGCAGACTTTTCAGTACTAAAAAGCACCGAGGACAGGTTTCTACATTCTGACTGGTTGGTTTGCTCATGCACAACAGATTCAAATATAGGTTCTTAAGAAGACATGGATGAAGTGTGCACAATAGTCAGGGCAAGTATAAGGCTGAAATCCTATGTACACAAATAAGCATTTTTAAAACATACATACATGCCCACACCAGTACAAGGGGAAATGTAACTAAATTAGATAAGTGACAGTAGCCCATCACAATGGCTTTCTGTGAAGTTGGAAAATGCATGAATAACTTATTCTTGATGGGATATGGACTGATAATCATTGTTGATGCATTTGTTTACTAAGAATATATCTGTTTGTCATTTATGAGTCTCTCACATACTTTTTTGTTCTTTTTTGAGGATTATCTGATGCTTGACCTTGAAATAGACTGTATAAAATTGGTTATGACATTTTTCGTTTTATGCAGATTCAACTGTACTTGCTTATGTATTATCAGAATTAAATCGAAGGCACAACTATGGCTTAGACCTATTTCTTTTGTCTGTTGATGAAGGGATTACTGGTTACAGAGATGACTCACTAGAAACTGTCAAAAGGAATGAAATTCAGGTTTGTTGGTCTATAATACTATCACTTGTCGCAATACATAGCCCATGGTTCATTACCCTAATTCTCTATGAATGAAAGAAAGCTTTGTTTGAATATTATTTCATAAATTTACATTTTATTGTTGGCACATTTGTTATTTGTTGTGCTTTTCTTTTTGTTCTCTTTTTCTGTTTATTGGTTAGCCTCATAATGCTCAGATTCCTCTCTTATTGATGCCCTATTCTCTCTGAATATTGCTCCTTTGCATTTGATACAACAACCACTTTTCCATTAAGTATGCCCTTGTTTCCATATTCCAGATTATAATAGATGAACGTGAATGAATTTGTTATTCATTTGTTATGAATGCAGAATATACGATTGATCAACTAATGTAGCATCAAATTGAACTACTATAAAACTACCCGGCAAACCTTAGCTGATAAGGAATTAACACATTCCTGTGATGGGTTTTATTAAATTGACTTCATAGTCCTTTCAAATCCTCGATAAAACTTAGACATATGTTCTCAATGATCTTCATCTTTTCTAAATCCTTCCATGTGATTCCGAGGCTAATCGTTTAAGATCCTCCTGCAAACTGCAAAAGTTGTACATTTCCTTTATCATCTTATTGTTTTGTAATCCATACTTGAATACATTTAAGATCTTACTCAGTTACTCTTAGTTTGGCCAAATTTTCTTTGAGTTTTATAATGCTCATTATGTAGTTGAGTAAATCGGATGACCACCAAGGCATGGTCTTCCAGTGTTGCTGGCATCTGTCTTCCTACATATTTTCTGTTCTTGTAGGACTTCCAAAGTGAATTAGACACTGTATCAGTCATCATTGTTTGTAAATGCAGGACAATCACACACACAATGAAAATATTGTTGGTTTCTGATTTTGGTATGATTTTGATTAGAACAAATCATTTCTGATTTTGGTATGATTTTGATTAGAACAAATCACCACTTGTGTCATCTCCATAGTATCAACAACCAGGCAATCATGGCAAGCATATTTTTCATGCTTAAAGGCCATTTATGGTATCGGTCAACTATAATGGAGATTTGTCAATCTTGCCACATATTCATTTTAAGTTTATGAATGTTTACTCATGCATGATCTTGAATATGCCTGCCTACTTCTTGTGCTCCAATTCAATAAGAAGAAAGTAGATTCCAAGGTTTTAAATATCGACCGACATTGATGTGTCTGGGTTGTATCATATCAGAATTTGAGGTACCTGAGCCGACACATCAGATAAATTTTTTGAGTTTTTTATTGGCCCACTGCAAAAATTTTTTTATTGGCCCACTGCATCTGGAGCCGATATGAGCCAATGAGATAGAATTCAAGAGCAGAAGGTTACTGAAAAGAAAGATGAAAATAAGGAAATGCTTGGTCGAATAAAAAGGTAAAGAACAAAAAGGGGTCCTAAAGGAGAAAGGGAAAGGAATTGCATTTTTCAAAGTAACAAGGTAAGAAAATAAAAGGAAATGCAGCGCATTAAAATAAAGGAAAGGATCGAAATGAAAAAAATTAGAAAATGATTAGAATAAAAAGGAAAGAACCTATTAGAGTATGAGGATCTCTCAAAATCTCATCTTGTATTGTATTTAAGGATCTCTTAAAACCTCCACTTCTACTTCTACTGAGGTTGAGGATCTCCCAAAATCTCTCTTTTATTGAGTACTTCACTTTCACCAAGTTTGAAGATTTGAAAACCTCCACTTCTACTGAGTTTGAGAATATCTCAAAACTTCTTCTATTGAGTTTGTGAATATTTAAAATCCTAACTTTATTAAAGGAGATGAATATTTGTCTTTTTTATGTAGTCTTCACGCGAGTTTTTGGTTCAATTTGGTTGGCAATTTTTGCATCAAGCAGTGTTCTATAAAAAGTTTAAGCGGCTGATTAATCGGCCACTTAAACATTTTCGGCCTTAAACTGAAAAAACTTGAAGAAAGCGGTCGGATTACTCGGCCAGGCGATTAATTTGCTTAAGCGATAATTAAGCGTCTAATCAATGATTAATTAGCGTCCATTTAAATGTTATTCAATTATTTTCTAAATAAGTTCGAATTTTAAACCCATTAAGCTAACTGAATTAAACCCGATCCAATAATTGAGAATATAAATTGTCGCAGGTTAGAGAATTGGGGCTCGCGAGCCCTAAATTTATCCGCATTCTCGATCCTTCTGCGGCGTCGACGAAGCTCCCGAATCTCAATAAGAAGCTCTTGATGCTCATGACGACGAGACGATGAAGCTCCCAAAGCCCTAGTTTTATTTGAAGCTCTCGAAGCTTACAACGGTGACGATTCTCCTAGGGAATTAGGGTTCTCGAAGCTCGACGATGATGAAGTTCACAAAACGTTGATCCTCCTGTGGCGACCTCCCCTTCGACAACGACCTCCCCTTGCGATTGATCCTTCCACCGTGACCTCCCTCTGTGTCGACAAAGACCCGCTGCGATCAGCTCTTTGTTCAGCAGCAAAGCGTTGATAGCGACCTCCACTTGCATCGACGGTGACCTCTCCCTGGTCAACTCTCTCTACCTCGCGTGCACGTATTTTGCTCAGGTTCTTACCCATAGTCTTTGTTAGTTTTAATAGGATGAGAAGTGCCTCAAGCGTGAGAAGGATAGAGTTGCATATTACTTACAATTGCATCTATCAGTGAACCAAAGTTGTTGGAGATATGTTATTTTTTTGAAAGAAACGCATATATTTGTTCATTTAAAAAATATTTTTTTAACTATAGCTGTTGGAGGTGAAGGTACGTTGATGTACTTTGAACTGATGACATTATTACTTTTTAAATTCTCTTAGTACTAGCAATTTAATTTTTAAGTTATGTTTGCTATATTTTTTATGTTTTTTTTGAGAGTCTATAAAATTCATATTTGCATGTTTTAAGTATTAAAATATTATTATATATTATAATAATAATAAAACGTGTAATCCGTTTAAACCGATTAAGCATTATGTGCTCTCGGACTGCACGCGAACTGAAACTGTTCTTTGGAATATTGGCATCAAGATTAATAATTCAGCAGTTTGACATTAGCTTAGCAATTTAATATTTGTTTTCAACATCTTCAGTATTTATTTGTTTCTCAATTTTCTGTTTCGAAAAGCTTTGTTTAGAAAACTTTTATTTCTTCTTTGTAACAAGCTGAGTATGATATTTTATGCTCCAGTTTGAGGAGTATTAGAGCATTCAACAATTAAGGGTATTCTTGTAATTTGTTATTATTCTTATTCAATTCAAAGTTCCTACCACTACACCGAAGTCCTAAGTAAATGATAAAAATGGAAATTTTGAAACAAACCAATGAAAGAAAGCAAAATCAACTGCTAATAATTATATCGTTTGGAACCAGTATGGCTCATATTTGTGAATATGTGATATCGGCCGATATACTCATGAACATCACTGAAACATTGGCCGATATGGTTCAAATTTTAGTTTTACATTTTAACTTACAAAACGGGTATGGGTTCAATTTCAAATATGTTATTATAAAAGCCCAAATTCTCACAATCCCTTCCCTTTCACCCAAAATTTTTTTCCCTTGCCCTATTCCAACTGCAAGAAAGAAGAGAGTGATCTCATTAAAACAAAGAAGTGCACAAGAGATATCGATGTTGTAAGCGTTGTCTATGTCCCACCTCTTGGTCTGTTGTTGAGTCGGTTAACACTCTATAGAGAAATAGAGAGGGAGAAGCCACTGAACATGCTTGTTCAGTTCATTTATAAACACTCTCTCATTTATTTAATTTTAAGTAAGCAATAAGCATGCTATATAAGTTATGAGTTAATGAAATTTTACTGGAATATTCTTTTCTAACTTTATGATTTACTTTAGTGCATTGTGTGGATATATTTTTATCCTTCCCTGGATACTTTTTCATGCAAGTTATGACATTTTATTAGATATATGACATATATAGCATTAAACCAACCTCAAGTTATCAATATTTATATGCATACAATGCCTGATATGGACACCCAATATGGATCCCATATCCTCGATATATCGCCCGATATCTGCTATTTAATATGAAAACCCCCATCTGATATGACTTCTCTATCCGATATTTAAAATCTTTGCTCCATTAATAAATTGGTGATCACTATGTTGCTCCATTAAATAATTGAAAAACAATAGTTTTCTACATTAGATAACTGATGACGATGACAGTTAATTTAATCAAAATATAATCTAGAAATCATTAAAAAAACAAACATTGCAATTATTAATAAAATCTTGTGAATGCATCAAAAAGATAGTCAACATATAAAATAAATTAAGAAACTAGCATAATTGCAACTTATATTTAAAAATTTTAGGAAATAAATATACAATAGAAAATTTACACATAGTATAAACTTAAATATATAAAGGTTAGTGCAACTTATATAAGAATTGAAATTCAAGTTATGGTCAAATTACTAAAAATATCTAACGCCAATAATCCTTAATAATTTTAAGAATTAGCAAATATTCGTAGTTGCTTATGTATTGTATAAAATTTAGGAAATATCAAGCAAGTCATAGCAAAATATTACATATAATAAATTACAAAACAATCACAAGAACAAATTATAGAGCTAGGTAGAAAGTCTATAAAAATAATATAAAAATGAAAGTCTAATATTGAAAAGGTTATAAGATAAAAAGAAAAAATAAAAGTACCAAAAAATTTTGCAACTGGCTAAAAGAACATATACGAAAAAGGTAAAGGACAAGGTTTGAAATCTGTATCAGTTGTAGGTATTTGGTATTTGAATCAGCGACATTATCAGTCATTTCGTCTTGGTCATATCGACAATATCATTATTCTCAGTTGTATTGGCAATATCTATATTTGGTGTACATATCGAGTAACAGGTGAATTTGAAATCTTGGTAAATAATTAATAGCCACAAAAACTAACAATGTAAACATATAAAAGTTCACTAGAAGAGAAGAATTCCAACTTAAATTTATTTCTGAAAATTAATTTAGCAATAGCATAAGTAACCAATTGCAACTATAACTTAACAATATTGTAAAAAAACCAACTTAAATTCATCTAAATTTTCATTAATTGTTCAATAAAAACATGTCAAAAATGTTGCTAATTGGTTTTTTTTTTTTTTTTTGGGGCGGGGGGGGGGGGGGGGGGGGACAGAATTTCATTAGTTTTAAAAATTCATATTCTGATGACACTACGGAAACTGCCAAAACTCCCCATACCAATACTAAAAGAAAGGGAGTCAATACTTGTAATGGTACTAATATTGAGTTTTCAAACTTTGGTAGATTCTTTGGTCTTGCCAAGCATAGAATGTTCACTTAGAGGGTGATCTTTGCTAAGAAACTTGTTGCATCATTCTTCTCTGGAATGAAGGAAATTAATCTTTCCTAGTCCGTAAGTTAGATTTGGGTTAATTGGCAGATATTGTTCATCAACTTTATTCTAACAAGTTGATAAACAATGATCTGTGTTATAGAAAAAAAAATTCCTTCCTTCTCTTCTGTCAAAAGAAAGTTAACCAAGCATTTTCCCCACTATTTTAAATATCAGAAAGAATTCCACCCAACCTAAACCAACACAGGCATGCAGGGCAACACTCTCTCGACCCAACACCGCCATTGCCCCCTTCTTCATCCCCAACACCCCACAAACCCATCATCAGGTGAGAGCTCCTTCAATGCTTCCCCTCTCGTTTTGATTAAATAAAAAAGGACTCTTTTTTATTCTTCCCAAATTTGTTTTCTCTAATAAACACAATTTCAAGAGATATACAGTGATGTGCCTTAGCATCAGGAGCAGCCGGCTTCAAAACAATTGTTACTGTTTCATGCAAATTTGGATCTCATTTTGCTATACAGATTGATCAGCAATACAAGTCATCTACTTGATATGTGCCTATTCTTTAAATTCTTTATGCGTACTAGAGTTTCTATTCATCATATTTTAAAACATATATTGATGTGGACATTAAATCAGCTTTCTTTTGTTTTCGTTGCGTCGGAGTCTTTATTTTTATTTTATTGAGTCAAATGTATTTTCTCTTTATTTTATAGTCTTGCTTTCTCTTTTTAGTCCCACATCAGTTATGTGGATAAAAGTGAATAGTTATAAGTCTATTTAAAGACTCCAATGCTTTCAATAAAAAGCAGACTAGAATTTTGAGAAAATTATTTGGGTTTTTTCCCTTGAGGGGCGTGCCGACCATGGTAGGGTGTGAAACCCTAACTGTGAAGCTAAGATCGAGCGTGCGGCATAAAGCGTCGTGAGGTTAAGATCAAGGAGCGTGCGGCGTGAAGTGGCGTAAGGTCCGTGAAAGTGAAAGGCCTTCTCTTTTATCCCTTAGGTAATCATGAGTTTTCATTGTTTTCTTTTCATTTTCATCTCTTTTTCCAAAATCCGTAAACCCCCTCCCCCGTTTCACAATAATTCGACGTGAAGCGGCGTGATGTCCGTGAAGGTGGAAGGCCTTATCTTTTATCCTTTAGGTAATCATGAGTCTCCATTGTTTTCTTTCCACTTTCGTCTCTTTTTCCAAAATCCGTAGATCCTTTCCCCGTTTCACAACAATTTGGTATCAAAGTATGGTTAAGAGAAAATAATAAGTGATGAAATTAAAATTATAATACAAGTTTCTTGTGAAAAGATTCTCGATATGAAGTCGGTACAATTTTATTGAATCATTGATTGTTTCTTTCTTTCATCTCTTTTGTCAAATAATCTTATTCATTTTGTTTCACAAATTCAAAATATCTTTTCAAAGCCTACAACCATAAAAGCAACATCAGCAACAATTACAACAACTGCAACTTTAGACTAGTGCAAATTCAGAAAATCAAACACAAAGCAACAGAATATCAAATACCTGAGAATTCTCAGCAGATAATTTTCTGTTTCATTGATCAGATTATCAATTGGATGATTCAGTAGATTTATTCTCTAACTTATTATCATATTAATCTGTTGTCCACTAGCACTGTAAGAGTTGTGTGATTCTGTTTACATTTGTTTATTTACTGGTATTGATATTGCGAGTAGGGTTATTTCATGTTAACTGATCATTGTAATGGAATTCTTGAGATGATGATTATTTAAACTACGATTGCAAATTATTATTAAAATTCATCGCGTGACATTATTGATTTTAGCTAATTTCCTGCCGGAGATTATATTTTTGGTGAAACGTTGCAAAATTCAGACCTATCACTGATATACCACACTAGGGTCCCCGTTTCACATCATATATTCTTCATCTTTTCTAGTTCCCCCTACTTGAACAGTAAAATCATTATATTTATTTTGTGCACAAATGGATTCACTTGAGCGTAGAAGTGTTCTTACAAAAATCACTTCTAGCTAGAACTTCATTCCAGAATTCTCCACAAAATTGATTTTATTTATTATTTTTAAATTCTTTACGTCAAGTTCATGTTTTCTTTCTAATCAAAGGAACATAGGCAAACATTCATAAGACTTACAATGAGGAAACTAAATATCATATCTTTGAATAATCACATTCTTGTTGCAAGATAAAAAAAATATGATATATTCTTTCTTTTCTAGTCTACTTTTCTTCTGTAGTCTGTAAGGGCTTGGGGCACTATTCCAAAAGACTAGCTTTCTAGGTGGAGTAGCCTAAATCCTTATATACTCAAGACCATCCCCTTGTCTAACCAACGTAGGACTATTTGTTTGCACAAATCTTAACAACCCCTCTCAAATAAAGAGTTCGGACTTGCGTCTTAATCGCTGCGCTGCACTGCACTGTGTTTTTTCACTTGCACTTGTGCTTGCACCCTTTTCGCTGCACCATGGTTCAAAGACTCGGCCGAGTCGTATCCGTCTCGGCCCACCCCGAGACGAGTCCGAGTCACGAGTCGGTCGACTCAACTCAGAGGAGACTGACTAGGCCGAGAATCGGAATTGACTCGGTCGATTCGGCATTATAATGATAATTTTGTGCCTCATCGTAATTCAATGTGGAAATAACTACATTAGCATGTATTTATGAATGTAGTTTGTTCAATTTACTATATTGTGCATGTATTTTGATATGCTTCTACCGACGACGCGTGTATTTATACTTTCGCTTTATGTTTAGTGTGCTAGGTGATATATTTTGGACATGCGATACATGAATGTGGATGTCTATATTTTTTTAAGATTTATCGTGATTTTTTTCAGAATTTTTTACCTTTCTATGTAGCGTTTTGCGCGTATCGCCCGATACCGATCCGAGTCACCGAGACCGATCCGTCTCAGTGCCCGCCGAGTTGGCGGCCGAGACCGCGACTGTGAACCATGCGCTGCACTGCACTATGCCTTTCACTGCATCTGTGCTTGTGCCTGTGCTTTTTCATTGCGCTGTACTGTGCCTTTCACTGCAACTGTGCCTGCGCCCTGGACTATGCCATCCACTCTTGGGAGATCTTTCACACATGATTAAGTTTGGGGCATGGCTCTGATACCATTTGTAAGAACTTTGGGCACCACCTAAAAGACTAGCCTTCTAGGTGGAGTAGCCCAAATCCTTATATACCCAAGACCATTCCCTTGTCTAGCCAATGTGGGATTATTTGTTTGCACAAATCTTAACAAATTGTTAGAATTATGATGTGAATATGTCGTGAAGGTTGATTAATGTTGGATTTGGCTGTTTCTTTTTCTGGATCTGTTTTGAGTCCGAGTTGGATTCAAGTTTCCTTTATTCTGATTGAAGAGTTTGTTTAGGAGTAGGAGAGTTCTATGATATATAAATAACTCCTTAGCGGTGGTCTTCAATGTATTCTAAGAGAATTTTTTGAATTTGTAATTCTTAAAGGTGTAATTCATCTAGGTAAGTAATTCGTGAGAGAAGCTTAGCTACAAGGGTTTACTGTTTTTGGAGGCCATCAAGGGCTTGTAACTTCTCAACGTGAGGTGTAAGTAATTCTTATTGTACTCCCCCAAAGTTTTAATAAAGTTTCTTCCCCTTCTCCTGTGGACGTACACACGATCTGTTTGATCAGTAGAACCACATTATATTGTGTGTTGACTTTCTATCTACTTTGGAATATCTTCTTCTTCTCTTTTTCAAGTTGCTTTAATAGATCCTGTGGTTCGTATCCGCTGCGCTATCCCAGTCGATCCAGTCGTGGAGGCGTCGACCCCTGAAATCACAACAATTGGTATCAGAGCATACATATTGTTTCTCAATATAGTCAACCCAGGTAAGTCTATTGCCTCTATTCAAATCTATGGGTTAAAATTTTAAAGGGAGCGTCAAGTGTTTGTTAAGTTTGGGCCTATGAGAAACTTGAGAATATATTTAGGAAAAAATGTGGAAAAAACCCTAGTTTTTGTTTCTCATGTGAAAAGCCTGGGCATGCTTTCCTTGTGAAAACCCCTTGCCTTTAGTTTGCAGTGAAAAAACCTTTGTTTCCATCTTTTATTAATAAGGGGTACCTTGTATCTTAGTATTCCCTGTATTGCCCTTCTGGAGATGGGGCGCGATGGTGTGATGTAAGTAGGCTGTGCAGTGTGCATGGATCACATTAGTTGCGGGTCATGCACAGAAAAGTAACATCCTACTAACTTGTCCGCACCCACGCCCTGATTTTTATTGGATTGGGGAGCATGAAATCTGATAGGATCTTTTTCGTGTAGATGCATTAAATGTGTTCCTATGTCAAATTAGATAGATTAGCACTGGTGGATAATATTTAGCCACATTTCTTACTAATATGGGAGAAAATATATTGAAAAATGCTTATTTTTTGGATGGAGCAATTAGAGACATTTTTTCTCTAAAATTAAGTGGTAAATAAAATATATTAGGAACCTTATTGGATTTTTGTCTTTTCAATTTTTTTTCTCTTAGACTTTGTTGTTCTTTTTCTTATCCCATAGAAATTTAATTTAGTGAATTTCTTTTTCAAAGTAGTGTTTCTAATAAGTGTTCATAGAAACTTGGGATTAACTATTATATTAAACTAGAAGTAGAAATTTTCAATATAAAAGGTAAAGGTGTGCATATTGAAATAAAAAGTAGACAATTTCACCCCAAAAAAAATGGATAGACTGATCCGAAAGTTAGATTAACTTAACTATAAACTAGACAGTATCATAGAAAAAGTAGACTCATTAAACTAAATAGTAGATAATGTCATAAGGACTGATTTCAAAAAAGATAGATTATAAACGGTAGACAATTCACATGAAAGACACATTGAACTTAAAAGTGGAGAATATCATAAGAAAAGACAGAAAGACTAATCTAAAAAGTAGACAAACTAAACTGAAAGGTCGACATTTTCACATGAAAGGTAGATGTGTCACATGAAAGATACATTCAACGTAAAAATAGACAATTTCAAAGGTAGATAGCCTGAACTAAAAGGTCGACAATTTCACATGAAAGGTAGACACATGAAGTGTAAAGTAGACAATTTCATAAAAAAGATAGGTACTTATGTCTAAGGTAGACAGACTGAACTGAAAGGCAGACAATTTTATATGAAAGGTTGACAAATTGAACTAAAAAGTAGACAATTTATAGAAAAAACATTTAGACTGATCAAGTACACAGGCTGAAGAAGTTCGACAGTTTCATATGAAAGGTAGTGGCATTATACGGTTTATACATAATAGGGATTGTTCGTCTTCTCTCTCATTCTTTAAAGAGAATCCATTTTATGAAAACTTTCCACTCTTAAAATCCTACAAAACAAAAGGACTCTTTTCACCCAAAAAAAACCCTCAAACCTCCATCAAATCCATGGTTAGTGAAGAAATTGAGATTTTCTTTGCAAAAAGAGACACTTTTGATAAATCAATACAGAAACAGTGATCTAACCACCTAGAATCTATTGTTGTTCGATCTGATCCGCAACAACAAGAGAGTTAGAGAAGGAAGAGAGAAGAAAGAATGAAAAAAAGAAGAGTTTTTTTTAATCTTCCGTTTTTTTGTAGTGAGAGGGAGAGAAAAGAGAGAAATATCTTTTTTCTGTTTGGTTTCTCAAATCTAAGGGATGGAGAAGATAGAACAAGAGAATGGGAGTGGGAGGGACAAAAACGAGATTTTATTTTTAGTTTTCTTAGATCTAAAATATGGAGGAGAAGAAAGGGGGAGGAATCTTTTTGAGTTCTTTTGGACAAAGAAATGGAGGAGAAAGAAAGGAGAAATGGGTTCTCAGATCTAAGAATGGAAGAGAAAGGAGATGACAGTTGGAGGGGCAAAAAAGTGATTTCTCCCACTCAAATACATCATATTTCCAAGAATACATGTATTGGGATTTTTGGCATGGGAAACAAAACGAGGGTTTTTTCACACGGAAACATGGCTTAGGGTTTTTTTCACACGGGAAACATAATCTAGGGATTTTTCACATTTTCCCCATATATTTATGCATTTAAGTCAAAAATGTGGAGACAATATATTGTGCCCTTCTTACCTTTTATCACATTATAAAAAAATTTCCAATTCTGACGCTTAAATATGTTATCCTACTCGTATACTTTTTACCCTTTGAAATGCTATTGGTATTGTCATGTTTTTAGTTTTCCTTTTTCTTTTTTGTTGACAGTTGAGTCTTTACATTTATCATTTGTACATATTCTTATGATTCTGTTCTCTTCGTGTTCCATCTGATTGCTGCAGTATGGGTTGCCACTGAAAGTAGTTTCTTACAAGGATTTATATGGTTGGACAATGGATGAGATAGTAAAGGCTATAGGCTTAAAGAACAATTGCACATTTTGCGGTGTTTTTCGCCGTCAGGTATATGATTTTGATATTGCATTTCTTATTCCATCATTCTAGTTAAAATTGCATAGCATGTATCATTTACTTTTATGCCAAAATAACTCAAATTCATTTTCTCTTTTATGCCAAAATAACTCAAATTCATCCAGAAAATGAACAACCTCAAATTATAGTTAGCATATAATATGAATGGATTTATTAGCTATAATGTGAAGTGAATCAATCTTGTCTGATAATTGTAATTTTTCTTTGCTGGCATGTGTTGTAGATTAATGTCCACAAATTTAATGTATTCTCATGTTAATTTCTCATAGAATTTAGGCTGTAACTGGCGCAATTGAAAATGAAGTCTGTTTCTTGAACTCCTATTTTGACCGGATGTTCATAGCTTAAAATCACTCATCTGAAGGAAATTTAATTTTTTATTGCCAACGCATAAATTGAGTATATACTTACTTTATACCACATTAGAGCATTAGTTAGAGCATTAGATTTACAGAATTTGATCATTCATGCTTTGTATAAGATATATTTACTTGCAATACATGTGAGTATTTAAAATGTTGCATTACTTGTGTTGCGTGATGGATGCATCTTCTGGTACAGACAGAATTTTTTATTTTATTTCCTACCTGATATTTGCATTATGCTTTGTGAAATTTGCTGCTTGTTCTTGCTCTTTTCCTCCATCCTGTTTGCATTATAATATGGGGTAACTGTTATAGGCCCTAGACCGAGGTGCTGCATTAATGAAAGCGGACAAAATTGTTACGGGGCATAATGCAGATGATATTGCTGAGACTGTTCTCTTAAATATATTACGGGGTGACATTGCAAGGTGAAGTTTTGGGTTATCTTTTCTCCGACTGTAGTTTCCTACTGTATTTTGTTATTAAACTAACAGTATGCTGCTTATCTTGTAGATTGAGTAGATGTACCTTTATAACTACTGGTGAAGATGGTCCAATTCCAAGATGCAAGCCCTTTAAATACACTTATGAGAAGGAGATTGTTATATATCCTTTTCACCGTGATCTATAACAGCACATGATATCTATTATTTTTCTGGATTAAATATCCTTTTGTCTGTGAATTTGCGTCCTTAACAGAGATAATACGTATGCATATTTCAAAAAGCTGGACTACTTCTCCACGGAATGTAAGGATACATGTTTGATAAAAAATTACTTTTTTAATTGAATTTTGCATTTTTTTTTGGTTGCATGATGCAGTCCATCTGAAAATATTATGCTTCATTCTGGGGCAAAGTCAATCTGCTGAATGAGAACGTTTTCCTTCTCCTAGGTTGCTCTTTAATAATCAGCTCTGAAGTATCTGTAAATTGAATAGACTTACTGGACTAGTTCAATTGCTGGTTTAACTTATGGACAGTAATTCTTAAATTTTCTTATCATTTTATGTCATAATATTTTATTAAGAATTAATCACAAAGGTTTTGAATTATGCAACCAAATATATCCTTTTAGGTTTTGTTAGTGCATTCCAATGGGCACACTAGATGGTTGAGGAACTCCTAACAATTGTCAAAAATTCCTTAACACTATGAAAGGAAAAAAAAGGGCTACATCTTTATTAATTATCAACAAAACTACAAATTACTCTTACATATAAATCATCAGCAATCCTCTTCTTAAATAGACTCACACAAAATCAAATCTTACTCAAATTATTGCTATGATTCTAAATATTATTAGAACTTTATAACTAAACAACTCTATTAAATAACTAATTACTTACTATCATGGTTTAAAATCTCGGTATCAATATCGGTATCGGCTCGTGGTTATTAGTATCGATATCACCAATATCGGACATCAATACCAGCAATATTGGTCATTATCGGCCTCGATATCAGCCGATATTATAGGGATAATATCGTATCGGGTACCTCAAAATCCGAGACGATATTGCCAATACGTATTGGAATAAGCTGATATTTGAAACCATGCTTATTATATTTAACCTCCATCAAACTCACAATGGTATGAACATCACGAGTTTGTTTAACAAAAAAGGTATAAACGAAGTGTTGACACTGGTGAAGTGCTGAAACTAACTGCTGCAAAGTGACAATAAGTGTTGAAGTACTGTATTGCTGATACTGATAGCAAAATGTTGAATTAGTGACACTGAAGAGCTGATTTTAGTGCTATATGTGCTAAATGTTGAAAATGCTGATGCTGAATCGTGGAGAAGAAAGATCCACCTCTCTAAACTTCGTGATGAAATAAATATTGGCAAAGATGAAAGATTGGCAAGAACAAAGGTATAAAGACAAAAAGAAGACAAAGGATAAAGTCAAAATTGTTGAATTGCCAAAATGCCAATCAAACAAAATATAAGTTGTTCAAATAAAAATCAAAACAAATCTGAGTCAAATTGGGTTAGTTTGGTCCACTGACCGAATTGAAAGGAAACAAACTAGCGTTGACCCATGAATTAATGTTGAACCAAAAAGCAAACTTGATATCTGGACAAACTCTGAACCAAAAATTTGAACCAAAATCCTAAAATGAGCCCATGTGAAGACTACATGAGATGTCAAATACTGATCTCCTTTGATCACCTCGACCAATGTCGAATTTGTCACCGCATGTGCAGAACTAATTCATCTAAGTAGAATAAATTCAAATAACATCCGCCAATGCCGTCGGCATGTCTAAAAGCATATAAATAGAAGCTTGGATCACCAAAATCAGTTTTCACTCCATTGATCTACAACCGAAACATTTTAGCCGTTCCATCAAACTTTAACCCTCTTGTTTCATCCATTCCATTGGTGTTTGCTGTGATGGAACCCAATGCTTGACTACTCTTCTGTGCTTGCCCGTCTGAACTGCATCACATGAAGCACTTTATACCTGTTGGTATTTCATGCTTTAACTACGCATGGGATCTCAACGCATATTGTGTTTTCTGCTGCAACCCCACAACAAATCCTCACAAGAATTGTTCTAATGCGGGAACTTCCAATGTGACTTTTACGACGCATATTGTGTTTTCTGCTGCAACCCCACAACAAATCTCACAAGAATTGTTCTAATGCGGGAACTTCCAACGTGACTTTTACGTGTCTCTTCACACATTCCATCCTCGAGTTTTGCCTTGTGCTTGAAATCGAACGCCGACCTAAATCTCTACCAGATCGATTGATCGAGCACCCACTCCCTAGACCCCACTGGGTGATCTCATATGTGTCCACCAGAGCCTTTGCTGCTATCAAGTTGCACATATACATATACTAGACAAGCATAAAATTTAAAAAAAAACAATTGAATGCGGGTATGTTGTGGATACGACAACTAAATATTCTTATTTATATATTTATAATGTTTTATAATTTAATCATAACGTAAAAGGTATTGGAGGAATTTTAGAATAAGTTGAAAGGGAAAACTGTATGAAATTAGTAAATTCTGATGTTAAAATAATTTCCACTATCTTATTCACTAAATTTATTAGTTGGAAGATTAATCGATTTTAAATGAACTTGCGAATCTTGAAGGAATATATAAAACATCTGATCCATATCTTTTGATTGCTTTACAGCTGATACTTGTTGAATTCATACAAAAGTATCAAACAAGACTGCAATAAGTATCCAAAAAGTAACAGTGTCGAATACGTATGTGATACGAGTATGTGACCAATTTTGAAGAATCTGCACATTGTAGCCACTATCATGGGACTACCTACGCATGCTCGCATGCAACCACCTCATGTAGCACCAAATCTAATAATTTTTTTTTTTCTTTTTTCGTTTACAATCTGAAAAATCTTGAACAAATCTGAATTTTACAAATTGTTGAAGAACAAGGTGGATTATTGGATTACTAAAACAAAATATGAATTATTGAAGATGAAACAAAATCGAAGACAAAAAGAATGAAGACAAATTATGAAATTGCTGAAAATGAAATGACCAGACCAAAAATAACTGAAGAACAGAAATTGCTGATTAAAAAAAAATGCCGATGAAAAAAATTGCCAAAGAACAAAGTGGAATATGGATGCCGAAAACTAGGTTCTGATGCAGATGCAAAGATTTCAGAAGTTGCGAAAAAGGTAAATCGTACCCCAAAAAAAAAAAAAAAATCAGATGTCAACGTGAACAAAAAATTGCATATGTGAACAACGAGATCCCAAATAAAAATTCAGATTGCAAAGATGCAAAGATTTAAAAAATCATCGAACCTTGTTCTAATACCATGATAAACTGTGAAGGAAAACTAAAACAATTACATCTTTATTAATCCTCAAAAAAAAACTAGAGCAATCCTGTCCTTGGATAGAAGACTCAAACAAAACAAAATCCTACTCAAAATATTACTCTCACTCCAAATGCTATTAGGACTCCATAATTTAATAACTAATAAAATATTAGCAAGGTTTGAAATACGCCTGTTACTGATAATTACGCAAATACCAATATTGCCGACACGACCGAGCCAATATTGATCTTGTTGATATGACTGAGGCAAAATACACAACCGATATTGCCTATTTTGATACCAAAAACCTATGCCCGATACCGACACTGATATTGAGATTTCTAGCCATGCTTATTATATCTAAAAAAAGCTCCAGCTCTTTGAGATTGACTTCGTGAATCCATTTCCAAATCATTCCCATATTATATGCTAGGCATTAGACCCTTTATGTCCTTTTTACTGCTTTTTAGCAGTCACTTGAAGTCTTTCCTCTCTGTTTTGTACTTGTTGGGGGCATCATCTCTTTTTGTGTATTCCCATGACACCTTCTTTATGACCTTGTCCTCGGTTGTGTACCATACCTTATATTCTTACTATTGTGCCACTTCATTTATATATCATATTGTAATGCAAAGACGGTGACAAGAAAAAGTGGAAGAACAAGCAGCAATTTTAACCTTTCTACTTCATTCATCCATCTGCCTAGTTTTCAACTTCATTTCTCACACATATATCATAGCGTTTTCATAGCATTTTCGTAGCATTTTCAGCCTCATTTTTCTCTTTTATCCTTCTTTTGGGTCGGGTTAAGGCCGTAGACTGTTCAAGGGGAACTTAAAGACCTGTTGTACATTCTAAAGTGGCTTCACCACTATACTATCCTAAATCCTTTTTATTGCCTACATTCTAATAATACTACATGGCAGGTCTTGTGCTTAAGCTGGGTAAACTGCAGATAAGAACCGTGAATTGTAGATATTTTTGCAAATAACACCCCTCAACTAAAAGATTCCTCATTTAATAGCCTTGTTTGTCTCCCATTTGGTGGTAGGGTGGAGGGTGGTTTGTGGGTTCACGTGCAGTGGGGTTTCTTTGGTGGGGGTGGATGTGGGTGTTTTTTTTTTTTTTTTTCCCTTTTTGATCTTTTTATTTTGGGCTTTTGTGTGTGCGTGTTTTTTTTCGGGGGTGATCCTTCATAAATTCTTTTATCCCCTTAAAATTCTCCGCTAGCCCTCCATTAACTAACAATGATCAAACCCTTCATTTAAGGGGAAAATGCCTTCTAAGAAAATTTTTTAGGCGAGAAAAAACTTAAGGGGGTCATGGGCATGAAACCTGAGTGGATTTTCAACAATTTCTGAAATGGCTTGCCTATGGAGTAGATTAGAGGTGGTGAGTAAGCGTATAGATGAGGGGTTTAGCCTTTTCAAATGTTTAAGTCGCTAAATCATGTAGCACACTTAACCTGAACATTATTTATGTAAGGCACTTAATTTATGTGTAGAGGACCATGTTGAAATTTCTTCTTGTCAGCCGTCAATATGGGCAATATCGGCGATTTCTCTGATATCGAGTATCAGACAGCTCATAACGCGATTTACTGATACATATTAGAATTGGTCAATATTTAAAATCATGATATTTATTATTCAATTGATTATTGGTGACGCTATAAATTTTTTTTAGGCTTGTGATTACATTTTTGCTGTCAAATGCATCTTCTAGCTAGGCTTAAAGCAGGAATAAGTTGTGTATTCCATCAAATGAACCATTTTGCTTTATGATTATTTATATTCAAACTAATCTATGTTCCCAAACTTATCCTAGTATCCAAGTCAATTATCATAAATTGAATTATCTCGTTTAAACTTTAGGGTAGTTCATTTTACATGATGGTGGCAGATGAGTCAGACTGCAGACTATATATTGCCAATTATAGAAAAAGTAAGATAAATAATTTTATTTTAGTGCTGAACTTGGACGAGGACAAAGAAGGGTTAAAGAAAATCATGTTTTCTCTCATTCAATTTGGAAAAATTAAGGAGTTCTCATAAGCTATTTCCGGTGGCCTGTATTTCTGCTAGGGGCTTTGCATTTTAGCGTTAGAAGATAGTTCTTTTCTTTTGTCTCACATGTGATTTTGCTCCTCCTGATAAGTCTAAATGGTTTCTACAATTCTATTTTGATCAAATTGAAAAGTCACTTGTTAAGTTGGTATTTTATCTGTTTGCTTTAAGATTGTCACATATTGACATCATTTGCCTTCATACAGGCATTTATTCACCTAACGCATATCGTGGCTTTGCCCGGGAATTTATAAAAGATCTGGAGCGCATCAGGTAGATATATTTTTAAACACATTAGTGAAACCACTTCTCTTTATATTCTATTATCATTCTATAATAATCTTCCTTGTATTTTGCTAATGGAATTATATGTTGATTTAGGCCAAGAGCGATACTGGACATTATAAGATCTGGTGAGAATTTTAGGATATCTACATCAACAAAGATGCCTGAGCAAGGGACATGTGAACGATGTGGTTATATTTCTAGCCAGGTACCCCTAAAAAGCTTTTCTTTTTTTTTTTTTTTTTCCATGCTAAAATTTTCTTTATATGATGAGATTCATGGAGACCGGCAACTGAACCACAACTTGTGTATAAAGGTGCCTTGGTCCATATATTTCCATCTATTAAAGCACAAATTTCATCGCTGTATATTTGGTCTTATATCAGTAGAGCTTTATATCAATAATGATTAGAAAAATAAAGACAAGAGTTATGCATTCAAGTAGAAGGTATTTGTTTTTCTCAGTTTTGGGTGCTAGTGTGTTAAATGAGAGGCAATTAAGGGGGGAAAATTACATCCATATGTATGATACACCATAAATTTAGAATTATTATGCATTGCTTTTTCAACATATACTGGAGTACTAATTATCTTTTATGTTAACTCACAGAAATTATGCAAGGCGTGTGTTCTGCTGGAAGGACTAAATCGAGGTTTACCAAAAATGGGTATAGGCCGTAGTAGAGGTCCCAATGGTACGAAGAAGGGTGGGGAACCGAAAATTTTGAATCCAGAGGTTAATGGGTCAAATTTAGAGGGCAAGCAATGCGGAAGTCTCGAGTTCTAAATGTTTTTTGCTGCCACTCTAATCTTTAATAATAGTTGCTTCTCACGCCAAACTCTCCATTTTTGTTCATTTTATCTGTATATGCCCCAATATTTTTATAAAACAATGCACTTCCCCTGTATTGTATTTTGTGTAATCTGTAATTACCCTATTGAATCCCATTTACCAGATTAGCAAATGGGAGCTGCCTTCCAAATGTTTCCTGAAGTTGTCTCTGCTGATTGCATTGAACATACTATCATCGATGGCTATATCTATGCTTTGTGGTCACCCCAACATAGTTGACAAGGAGATACCACTATATATGCTGCACACAGAATCATTGATGGCCATAACTATGTGATCTCACACCAACATTGCTGATAATCTCACGACAACATTGTTGATAATGAAATGAGTGTAGGAAATCTACAGGGGCAATGATGATCTTCATGAGAAGCATGAAAAGGATCAGCCTGTTTACAGGTTTACTGATTCTGAGATCTTATTCTGTTTTAGTTTTTGAGTCGCAGATGTTTGCATGGTTTTCAAAGAAGCTTGTCTTGTTGTAATGCAAGCTAATAATGCAGTGTGAAAGTACTCTTAACTGTGATCAACTAGAGATTTTCTTTTTAAGGCACTTGAGACTGTCACTAAAAAAGTAAGGCAAAAGCTGATCATTCATATCAGCAATCATATTGTTCTGTCATTCTATTGCGTTTATTTAACTCTCAGCTTTATCCAAAAAGAGTTACATGGAAGCATCAACTACAACAACTAATGCAAAAGGTTACTTCAAACTTTAGAAAAGAGCATCCTTTGCTTCTCCTTGGGTTTTCCTTTTTAGTTTCCTCTTTCTTTTACCTTTTCCCTTTTGTGTGAAGCTGCAACAAAGGTGAGTCAGGATCCTGTATGGACAATTTCACAGTGGAGACCACACACACACACACACACACACACTAGTACGTATAAACATGGGACCAGAGGTAACCGGAATCAGTCTGTGGACATGCTCGTGTGTTTTGCCGTTGGTCAATTAGTAACTTCTCTCTCTTTCGATTGTTCTTCTACTAATGAAAGAGCAATGGTCTGCAGACCACTAATTTAATTAATATCGAGCTATATTTAACATATTCGCTGGGTATTAATTTATTTAAGCTAGAACACTTCCAATAGAAAGAGCGAGCAACATAAGTTATGCAAGTGATGGTACATGCATAAGAAGTTTTCCAATTAGCATCATCTTTGATCTACAGATGAGAGAGTAATAGATCATCATCTACGGCTAATTCCAATTATGGGAATCGCATAATTGTTTGGTATATCAGACGTTTTTGGATTGTCACTCTTGATTGCTAAAGGGGGAAAAGATAAAGAAAATAGTTACATGTATCACAAATCCTAATTCGCCAATCAAATAGTGCCATGTGTCTTGGTTCACAGTGCGATGCAGCATGGTTCACAGACTATGTTGACACTCTAAGCATCTTTATTTGTACATGCATGGACTATCGATCTATAAATTGATGGGTGATGTCGACAATTCACTATTATTACTGTGCGGCAGGATTCTTGCTATATATGAGAAACCTGACTTCATTTTTTAGTCTTTTTAGGAATCTCAACCAATGAAAGGGGAGATTCAATGGCCTTTATCCGGCTACTAAAATATGCTTTAGTGACAAAGGATGAGGTTGAGTTATGAGAGGCATAGGATGAATAACGACTTTGAGAGAGAGAGAGAGAGAGAGAGCAACAAATATATATTATCCTACCTATAAAATAGCAATAATGAATCCACCAAGAATGATTTTAGAATGTTAGATTATCATAATAAATTCTTATTCTGATTGATAAAAAGAGAGTCACAGGTGAAAAAGGATTCTAAATCATAGTAGAATTGGTTCTTCTGAGCCATTTCTCACCATTGATAAATAAAATCCTAATTTAATAATTTTCTAAATTAAATCAACTCATAATTGAGAAAAGAAAAATCTTAATAAACATGGTTATATGGATTGCTGCTCTTTTCAATATCTTGTATTAAAAAAAAACATTTCTCTCATACAATCACAAATTAAAAAAAATTTTATCGACCAACACTCTTTTTCAATATCTTCTGCTGCAAAAAAGAAAATTCCAATCCTTAATTTTTTTTTTTTTGGGAATATCCTGCAATAAGAAATATAGACTCCTAATTTATTCAATATCCCGAAATAAAACAAAACCACCTACTCTTATATGTAACTCTTATTTGTTTTCAATATGCTATAATTAAAAAAAATATAATGACTCCTACTTATATTCTCTCAATCTTTTCTTTCAATTACTGTTCTAAATTTTCAATTTTTTTTACAGTTAGTCAAAATAAAAAAAGATATATAAGTATCAACTCAGCAACTCTTAAGTTTTCTTTTTCAATTTCTACTCAAATTATACTTCCATTTCAATAATTTTTTTTATGAATATGAAATTAATAGCAAAATTTTGATTGAGAAAAAATCTCAAGAAAAAAGAATTTCAAACACCTGTACTTAGCGCACATGTATTTTACGGAAAAAAAAAAGAAAAATCCCAACCCTTGATGATTAGATGGCCCAGTATAAAACGCCGCAACAGCTATGGTCGCTGGTCACACCAGAAACGGCCACAGCGGATCCGGAATGCGTTGCGTGGTCGCGTGATCATTCAAGCGGGTCCCACAGATTGGTGGATAACGTGGCAAGAAACCGTATGCTGAAAAACCTGTACGCTGTTTGGAGCCTTGCAGCAGCTCAGCACCCTTATAAAGGCGACCGACCGAAGCACCGACTGTGCTTTTAATTCGCGTTTCCTAAATTTCTATATTTTTCTTCCCCCCCCCCGCTTCCTTGTCCTCTCCCTCTCACAATAGTCAGTCCACAGAGAGAGAGAGAGAGAGAGAGAGAGAGAGATGAGGATCTTCGTGAAAACTCTCAAGGGTACCAATTTCGAGATCCAAGTCGAGCCCCAACACTCGGTACTCTATCTCTCGATTCATTTATATTTTATTCGGCTGTGAATTTGATTCATGGCACTTACTTTTGTTTGTTGTAATCATCTTTGTGCTTATTTGGTAACTCTTTGTTCTGTTTAATTGTCAAATTTGATTTGACTTTTGTTTTCTGGATTTAACTGATTTTTATGACTTGGGTCGTTGTGGTTAGGGTTGATATAAAAGGGCTGGGTTTAGATTGGATTATGAAAGAATTCAAGGTTGGGATTGAGTTTTGGATGATCCTCTATGAGTTCATACAGTCAATTGAAACTTGGGATTTATTGGGTTGACTTGAAATTTGGCACCGATCGTCTTTAGGTCTGCATGTTTAATTGGGAAGCTATGTGAAGTTGGGAAGTTGTCATAAATTTTGACTTTTTTTTTTGAAGAATTTTCTGTTAGGTTTTTTTATTACATCTCAATGGATTCGCTGAACTGACTATAGCTGACACTAGTACGGAGTTGAATTCTATGCATACTTAGTTCGTTTCTACTGACAAGGATTAGTAATTCTAGTTAGAAGAGAGAATCTTTAGTAATTCTAGTTAGAAGAGAGAATCCTTATGTTTTGCAAAAGGTTTCTTGATTGTTTTTAGATTAGAAAATTTATAGAAAAGGTAAAGCCGGGGATAGTTTTAGTTGATTCGATATTTTCTCATTTTTGCGTCGAAGTTCAGTGGATTAGAGAGACAAATTGATTACTTGATTTCATACCATATTTGTATGCCTATAGTATTTCTTAGGGATATTAACTTGCTCAAGATACCAATGAGGCAATTACTAGGGGTGACGAAGGAGATCATGATGAATGGCGGTGATATGGTGGGGATGGATTGTGCCATGACCTTATCATTTGACTTTACTGCCTCAATACATAAATGGAAAATAACAATGGATTTAATATCTTAAATGCCTACAGTTTTTATGTATATTGGGTGAAGCATAATTTTAATTACCATGTCTGTGTGATCAACAATTAAGAACTGGAGGATAAGGACGAGAGCAAAAATCATGAATGCTATCTTCATCAAGGATTAGTTGGTGTCTCTTTTCTCCAATTGTTTGGGCTTAAGGAATTATATCTAAAAAACTTGTATTCAAACATAATCGACATTTGTTTCTTTTATCAAATATGGATAACGAGTTCAATATCTAGGAAATGTCCAAATTCATATATATATATATATATATATATATATATATATATATATATATATATATCCACAAAAAGGAAACAAATATGAATAAGACAACGCCTAAAGGAGGGGGTCTGTGGGGCCAAAATATAGCGCCCCCAACAACAAAAAAGAAATACTAGCAACCACCACCACCATCTCCTCCTCACCCAACTATTGTCTCTTCCTTGTCAGGACTGCCACCCTCTCATTGCTATCCTCTCCCCTTTCCCTGCTTTCTCCCTTGCCACCACTGTAGATCCGCTTGTTGTCATTTCTCTCTCACAGTATCTCTCTTTCCCTCATCATCCCTCTTTTCTTACCGTGAGTGCCTCTTTCCTCTCATTCGCCATCATTGCCTCCTTTTTCATCTTGTCCTTTCCCTCACCACCACCACCACCACAATTGTCGTGCTTCTCCCTTGCGATCTTCCCTCCCTCACATCTCCTCTCCATTGCCACCACTTAACTCCTCTTTCTTCTTCTTAACCGTCACGTCATTGTCTCCTCGTCGCTGCCCTCTCCATGGCTGCTGCCCTCTCGCTGTTGACATCTTTGTTGCTGCTATCCTCTCTCTTTCCTTTGCCCTCTCTTTGTAAGAGTTCATTAGGTCTTGATGGAACTCTAGCTTTTGCCCTCTCATTCTTTCAATTTCCTCATTTTGAGATAAAAAGAAAATAACTGGATTAAATCCACAAATAAAGCTTCAAAACCTAATTCAATCTGTGTGATTGAGTCTCAATTGACTTTGAGAGAAATAAGAAGGAATTGGTCTAATTGTTGCGATTGGATGATGGGTTGATTTTTTTTGGAATTATCAAAAGTTGTTATTTAGCTTTAAATTTTGACGATTTTGTGCTTGGTGCATGATCTTGATATAATCCATGCTTTGGGAAGTTTGATAAAAAGGGGAAAAGGATGGAGAGGAGGAGGAACGTAGAGAAGAAGAAGAAGAAATAAGTAATGACTAAAATTTATTGACGCTTTTATACAAACAGACATTGATTGATGATGATAACGAAGGCCAATAAATGATTGAATAAATGATTAACTATTTTTTTGGAAATAAGTTATAGACACAAGTGATCAATTTAGATAACCATTCTTTATCATTATTATTTCAATAAAATTTAATTATTATGTCCAATAATTATCAAGGAATTGTTATAAGATCTAATTTTCTACATCATAAAAAATCCCTCTCCAAAAAGCATTCCCAAATTAGTTCTCTATCTGGTTATGGTCATGTCATCAGCACTAGAGAATTTGCTGGAGTTCATTGAAGAATTGGCATGAATTTAGATTCCAAGGAGAATTTCCCAGTATTATTTGACTAAGCCCTCAAAGACCAAACTTAAATGCACCGTCCACGAGGGGTAAGCTTTATGACTCTTGGAAGATCTGGTTTAATAGTTTTATCTTCAGGTTAGGTTTCACTGGTGATTCACAATAAAGAGCGGGGCACATCTTTTGCCTTATATGGAGTTCGAATGCGTCCGTATCTGTCAAGCGAGCAAGGGAGCTGATTGATATGAATCAAGATCGGCCAAGGGAGCTGTGTTCTTACTAAGAATGCCAGCTGGTAATCTAGAATTCAATGAGGCCTTTGCGTATTTGTTGTGCTTGTACGCATTAGGTTGGAGTCTGAAAATTTGGAATATAAAACTGCTGGACGTTTGGAATCAATATTCAAGTATATTGGAGCAATTAACAAGAATATCAGTGAGTCTCCTTAGTTATTCTTTTTTATATATTTATATTACCTAGATATTGCATGAGGTATACTCAGTTATATTGATATGAGTTGTGTATGATCTGCTTACATCTTTGTTGCACATACGTGACCTATTGAGTTTTGAGATACATGGTTAAGGTCTTCATATTGTATATTCATATCCTTGGGGCTGTTTTCATTTATTCTGTTTTCTATGGTTCATTACTACTTGTTCGATGATAATCATGTCAGCTGTCATTATTTATTTTTTATTTGTGCAGATTGCTGATGTAAAAAAGAATATAGAGACTGCTCAAGGGAAAAGCGTCTACCCAGCTGAACAACAGCTGCTTATACATCAGGGGAAGATTCTTAAAGATGATACAACTTTACAAGATAATCAAGTTTTGGAAGATAGTTTTCTTGTCATAATGTTGACCAAGGTACATGTGCTCTACCCTAA
This sequence comes from Agave tequilana, assembly GCA_038442645.1. Lineage (NCBI taxonomy): Eukaryota > Viridiplantae > Streptophyta > Magnoliopsida > Asparagales > Asparagaceae > Agave > Agave tequilana. The sequence continues at coordinate 126,721 of JAVJIF010033483.1, forward strand.
AAGTAGTTTTTGGTTGCTTAATTTTTGTCATGATGGAAGAGTGTATAATATGGAGAGTAGCTATGAAGCACGAACACACGACCAAGGTTGTTGTGTTCGTGTCGGGTACGTGCAGTGTTCAAAATATCCTCGATATAACCTCGATATTGCGTCAATATTGCGTTTACGGTATCTAATCGCAATGATTTGGCACATCCAAACTGATATAGTGTTTTTCATCCAAAATCGCCGATAAATAGGTATGGACCCGATATATCGGCTGCAATTTCAGCAATTTTGGACCCGATATAGCGTTTTAAACCAATTTCTAGGCTAGGTATTTGGGTAATTTGATTGATATGGAAATGTGACATTTTTGAAGATTCTACACTTGTATAGTGATTATAAATTCACAGGCTTAATGCAAGTTATTGAGTTAAGTATATCTTAAATATATAAGTATGATGTTTTATGTAGCTTTATATAATTTATGCATATATTGTCTTATTGAGGTGTGATTTAAGACAAGAAAATATGTATATTTATAGTCCAATTTTGACATCTGATTTTGGAAAAAATCCCCGATATATCCCTGATATACCCCATCCCATAACTTTTTTCGGCCGATGTAGCTGCTGTGGCCGCCATTTAGAACATTGGGTACGTGTCAGGCACGGACACACGCCCGACACGCGCACAACACGTGTCGGACAATCCGTGTCCGACACGAGTCAACTGTTTTAACTCGCCCAACACGGTCAAACTCAGCCTGGAAACTGCTTGTTGTTTCCCCATATCTTAATTTTATAAATCTATTTATATATAATAATAAAATATTGCTTGCCGTGTTCCCGTATCCTAATTTTTTTTATTTTGCTATGTCCCGTGTCGTGTCCGTGTCCCGTGTCCCGTGTGCGTGCATCATAGGAGAGTAGTATCCATTGCTCCTGAACCATTTGCATATGTACTTTATCTTGCGGGGAAAACAAAAGAAAGTACTGGATAGTATTTTTAGACATTTGATTATTACTTTTGAGGTTTCATAGATCATCTTTTGGTTTCTATTTAAAATTGGTAAGTTGTAGTATGATAGCCTATTTAGTAGAAAAATTATAATCTTAATGAAAGATGTCATCATTAGCCAACAGAAAATCTGGAAATTATGCACGGAGCTTACAAATACTTTGGTTGGATAAAATAGAAAGTCGAACGATGCAAGTATGCAAAGTTGGCCTCTTTATACTGATAAAAAACTTTATGCCCCAAATCACTTAGAAGTGGTATGTTGAGTAGGTAATAGTCGAGGGAGGGCAGTACTTTGACAAGAGTGTTTTTTAAGAGGGAATGCTTGTCCAATTAGAATGCATGAACTTTAGGTACGACAGAAGTTTTGAGTAGAGTATATGGGATCTAATGGGGAAGATGGTGTCCTAATAGTTTGTTTAAAACTGCATTTGGTAAGGAAAAGTTCACAGTGGAGCCTGAAATTGGCAAAGTGCGTCAAACATAGTTATCTGTTCTGTTCTATTCCTGTGAACTATAATGAGCAGTGTAAAGGTAAATTTTTCATAAATTCTTACCGCAATATATAACAATGGGTGTAATGCCAGAAGCAACAGATATTGTCTTATATGGATTAGCAACACTGTTCCTATCACCCAAATATTTAAAGTTGTTTGGCAGTAATTGTTCTAAGCTCATCCTAGGCACTCTTAAATCTCTTTCAAGACACATGCTTCAGTGCTATTGGTAGAAATTATATTTTCTGTTAGTGTTTCTTGAGAGTTGAGAGTCCACTACCAATCAATGCTGTCTGCCTTTATTCATTTAAGCACTGAACCTCAGTTGAGTGCATCTTTTATGATGGGGGATATAGACCACAAACTTTGCACAGGAACATATAGGGCATTGTGCTTATTGGTGCCTGGTGACTGATATTTCTTTCAGTGTCTTCATGGAATCTGAACTTTTGGATTTTGTAGAGCTTTACTTATGTTTAATTTGATGGCTTATGTGCATACTTTTGATACATTAGACCAGTCCTTTTGTTCATTTTTTGGGGTCAAAAATGCCTTCCGTTTGTTTTCTTTATTTGGCTAAGTACTTCTTTTGGACTACATTTATGATGATTCCATTGCTTGAATGTGCTCGTTTTTACTAGACCAAAGGTTCATCTAGTGGAGCTTCAACCACCAAAGAGGCACCTGCAAATCAGGTAAATTGATTAACATGTGAGGGGTATCCTTCACCTCCTTTATTCACTTCAAAATCTTAAATTATTGTATCACATGTTTTATATTTACATCTTGGTGGCTTTATTGTAATAAATCGAAACCAAAGTGGCCTTCATTTGAGATTTTTATTTTTTTTCCCATTTCTTCTCAACAATGGAAGAATGAACCGATCACATTGTTCTTAAAATTCTGTAAGGAGGTGTTACGTCTACTGGGGATGTAATATGTTAGGAGTCAAACATATATAAGAAAACAGTCTCTTACAAGAGAAAAGAATCCGTGTTTTTTCCTTGCACTCAATGAGTTTGTGATAGAATGGCTTCATCTATGAACCGCGATTGGAATTTTATATATTTTTTTACGAATGTAATTTATAGTATATTGCTGTCTTTGCAATAGCCTTTGTTTGACAAAGCTGCTACTAGTAAAAAGATTTAATACAAATTGCTATCCTCTCTTTTTTCACTCAAGACTTTTAAGGCGATATTAAATCGGAAACAAGTTTTGCTGGTATTATTTTGATTTTATCCACTCATTGCTTGAGTTAAAAACCTTTTGAATGTTTAACAAAATATATATTGTGTCTAGGCCCCACCTACAACTCCTGTGCCTCCTAACCCTTCGATTGCAGCATCCACCCCACAACAAGCACCTGCAGCTACAGTGGCGCCGTAAGTTTTGTTTATCTGTTACGTGGCTGAAATTTTTGAGTTTTGATTTTTTTCCCCCTATATCAATTAATTTGTGCGTGAGTTTAAGTAATGCTATTTTTTGTTTGCTGTACATGCCATATTAAACAGGGCACCTGTAAGTGCACCTGCTCCAACTGCAATAGCTGCAGCAGCACCTGCAGTCGCTGTATCGTAAGTTTCCTTTCGGAACATCTGTGACTAATAATTTATTCTCTACCGTTCTCCTGGTTAATCATTTTTTGCCCAATATTTCCTAATAGATATCACTGTAGGTTCTTATGGAACAACTTTCAGTAAATATCTTATTTCTAAAGGCATGTGTTCCTGTATTGATGGCCATCTGCCTCAGTAGTTTCATCACAGTAGCAAGTTTGTTTTGTCTTGAAATTGTTTCACATTGTGTTTTCTGAGCACCAACCTTACGCTTCATAAATACCATTTAGGTAACTAATATCACAGTGTTGAGTTATATTTTTGTCTTGCATGCTAAATTTGTTTCTTAACTGGTAGTAGCAGTTATGAACATGTTGAATCAAGCTGATCCTGAAATATTGTGGACATAGTGCAGTAGTGGCCCTTTATAACTTGCAACACTTCTGAGGATTCTGGATTAAAATGGTGGTGTCATGTTATGTTTTCTCTAGCGACAAAGGAACCTAGAGCTTTACATAGTCTAGTTATGTAGTCACCAACTTAAAGCTTTGTCAGCTGTGCAAAGTGGCAGATATCTTAAGATAATCAACACCAGAGAATTGATTTGGGCTTTCTGCACTATCCTGTCCTTGTGACAATTTTTCAGAGGAACCTTCATTAACTTAGATTTTTTCCTAATCCGTTGATGCCACATGTCCTTTTCAATGTTGAAGCTGTCAGAGGCATTCCTAAAATATTATATGAACAATTGAGTCTTATGAAGCAACAAAGTTATTGTCAAAGGGTGAAGGAGAAGGGTGCTAGATTCGTATGAGCACCAATTTTCATACTTTTCAAGGTTTATGTTGCAGTTAGCATCATGACAGTTTTCCTAGTGAGTTTACATGGGCTTTTCACCTGTCACATGGACTTAGAATTCTGTCTTTTTGCCAATAGCTTGCGTCTTTTGTAATGCAATTGAATGAAATGAAGATTGTCCTGTAGAATATTCAAGAAGATTAATTTAGGCTGACTATGAGTATTGAGTGACCTAGGCAGGGTGATTGTCTCTAAATGGAACCAGTATAAATTTACTTGTTTCACTGCTGGTATTTTCTATAGCTCTACTGCTCTCCCATCATTTGTAAGATAAGTATAGAATTTTACGAGAAAAAGGAAGATGCTATTTTTCTCCCTTCTGAAGATTGTCTAACTTAATATCAACGAGTGGCATGATTTTTTACAAATCATGCTAAAGAGAATAGTTGGGAGAATTGGTCTCACTAGCTAGGTAGGTTTTATCAAAGAGAATTTGGTTGTTATTGTGATCTCCTGACGCATATAATTCAGAGGTATTTTAAGAAGCATGTTGAGTGACATGGTTAAAGTAAAGAATAGTTTCAATGGAGCTTTGTTTCAGAGAGCGCGAGACATGGAGCTTCTGACATACAAGTGTCAATAATTCATATGAAGTCTCCAATATGTTTATGAGGAGAGATTATGGCATACATGTAATCACAGTGTTCTATTATATTGTTGGAGATTTTTGGATGCACAGACATGTATTGTCTGTATGTGCATGTGCATTCTCTTTATTATTTATATATAATACTCCATTGTTGTGTTGCCATGCCCTTGCGTCTTACTTTTTAAGAAAGTGCCATGTCCTGTGTTGTGTCCTTGTCATGTGACCATGCCCATGCATGCCCATGCTTCTTAGTTCAGCCTTTATAAACTTTACTAAATGAGATTAATAAACCCTCTAAACATTACTAATTTCATCACTATAAGGACTGTTATTCTTTTATATATAATCCTTCCCACTCAAAACAATAGTTACTTTGAAGAAGCTTCTAAATGGCGTGCTAGCATCTCTTGAAGTGCATCGTGAAGTGCATCGAAACAAAAGGATTTAAGGGTGAGGTGGCTGGGGTCAATGATTACTTATTGTTCTCAGAAATGAACCCCAAATATGCCCTGCGCTCATTATGTGCAATCAAAGCGAGCTAACAACGAGCCAATAACTGGTCTAGGTGGTCAAGCAAAAGAAAGATGGCATGAAGAAGACTGGATAAGAATTAAAAATTGGAAAGGGTGTTTCTCTATCGTGTGTCTTTGGATGACAAGTATCATTACCTTCTTAAATGGCATATTTATGTCCACCTTGTCACTTACCAGTTTCCAGCACTTAATAATGTGTTAAGTGAGAATAACTTGAAGCCAGTTGATTCCCTAACATTCTGAAGCACCATGTTATAAAGAAAGGAGACGGATAAATCTTGAAAATAATGGATGATACAGAGAAAAATCAAGAGAGACAAAAATCTTGGGATGTAGGGTATCCATCATAACAAAAAGCTTTGGATGTAGAGTATCCAACATTACATATTTTATGGAAATTTTCTTCACAGACGCGTGTGGGCTCCCGCTGCATCCTTGTCTATGACTATGCTTGTTGCGTGTGCATCTGTTTTCCTCTAATGATATGTCAGACATCTTCCCTATTGAAAAATTTGTGTAATTCATGAGGACTAGACTCATGTGTTCATCTGTGTCCTAAATATGCAAAGGTGGTAAAATATTCACCTTAAATTTATGTTCAAGATGAAAAATGTCATGACCCTTTTTTACAGAGTCTAATTGTTTTATAGACCATTTTACTAAATTTAGGTTCTTTTACATGTGAATAGCCTGGTACATAAATTTATGAGTCAAATATAAATTCAAAAAAGAATATATATATATATATATATATATATATATATATATATATATATATAGAGAGAGAGAGAGAGAGAGAGAGAGAGAGAGAGAGAGAGAGAGAGAGATTTGTGTCATTCCAAAAGGATTTGAGCCCGAATCCTTCCAACTCAAATACAACCCTCCGATATTCGAATACAAGATCCACTCCCTTAAAGTTGGTCTATATTATTTCAAGTATCTATAAACTAAAATTAAGTGTTTTGAATACTTTTTGTTCATCCATCAAGTGGGGCAAAATGGATGGCCGAAAGTAGTGAGTTAGATCTATGTCTTTAGACATACAAATTCTCTATCCGGCCATTTGATTACGTTCTAAACATTTAAAAACCCTTAAACCAATTTTTGTTAGGTTTCAAGTGTTTTACACCGTTAAACTAATCAACTCACTATTTAGGCCGTCCGTTTTTTCCCTACTTGATGCATGGGCAAAAAGTATTCAAAACACTTGATTTTTGGTTTATAGATACTTGAAATAATATAGATCAAGTTCAACGGAGTGGATCTTGTATTTGAATATCGGATGTTGGTATTTGAGTGGGAATGATTTAGCCTCAAATCTTTTTAAAAGGACACAAGTCTCTCTCTCTCTCTATATATATATATATATATATATATATATATATATATATATATATATCCTTTGGGAAGGATTTGAGCATGAATCCTTCCCTATCAAATTTAATGCTACTACATTCAACTATAAGATCCGCTCTGTTGAAGTTGATCTATATTATTTAAAGTAACTAAAAATAAAAAATTAAGTGTTTGGAATACTTTTTACTTATTCATCTAGTAGGTGCAAAAATGAACAGTCGAAATAATTAGTTTAATGGTGTAGAAATATTTGAAACCTAACAAAAGTTGGTGTGCGAGATTTTTAAATGTTTAGATCATAATCAAATGGTCGAGTCGAGAATTTGTATGTATATAGTCATAGGTCTAAATAATATGCTACTTTAGGCCGTTCATTTTGTGCCTACTTGATGCATGGACAAGAAAACTACAAAACATTTGATTTCTGATTTTTAGTTACGTTAAATAATGTAAATCAATTTCATCAGAGTGGATCTTGTATTTAATGTCGTAGCATTGAATTTGAGTGGGAAAGATTCTTGCTCAAATCCTTTCGAAAGTAGCCAAGTCTGTGTGTATAATCATGTCTAGATTTTTGGACAATTGATGTGTCTGGCATGCCATCTCCATATCTAAGTATCATGTCCATGTCTGTGTCTAGTGTCTACAAATCATAGAGCTTTTCCTTGTTTCTTGTGTGTCCAGCACTCTTCAAATACTAACCAAGGAGAGTTCACTCGCTGTCCACATTTGCATTTGTGTGTGTGACACATGGGCGTATCTAACCTGTTATCTTCTATCCTTTCCCTCTCCTTTATTTGGTGGATCTTGGTCGGTAAAGGGTACCCTGAAATGGCATTTTGCAGACTGCATTTCGTGGATGGGCCCAGCTGCATCAAAGATGAGGATGATGAGGAGTTTTGATATTTTTTGGACAGTGGATTCAGACTATTTAGTAGGACATCTTTTTGGGGTTAATGTAAAAAAAAAATATCTTTTTGAACATGTATATTATAATCTGACCCTCAGATATGTGGGCTCATATGCTTTATTGCTGGTTCTGATTAGACATAGAATATTGTTGATTCCTTTTTTTAGTTTTTAACTTGATATTTGCTTTCGTTGTACATAAGCTAGTATTCACTAAACATTCTTAATATATATATATATATATATATATATATATATATATATAATATATATATATATATATATATAAGGATATTCTTCCAATATAAGGGATAGACTTGTGTCATTCCAGAAGGATTTGAGGCCGAATCCTTCCCACTCAAATACAACCCTATGACAACCGAATGCAAAATCTACTCCGTTGAAGTTGATCTACATTATTTCAAGTAACTAAAAATAAAAAAATCATGTGTTTTGAATACTTTGTGCCCATCAATCAAGTAGGCGGAAAATAGATGGCTGAAATAGTGACTTGGTTAGTTAATGGTGTAGAACATTTGAAATCTAACGAAAATTGGTGTGTTGGGGTTTTTAAGTGTTTTGATCATGATGAAATGGTCAGATCGAGAATTTCTATGTCTAAAGACGTAGATCTAAGCAATATGCTTATTTGAGTGGGAATGATTAGGCGTCGAATCCTTTCGGAATGACAAGTGTGTGTGTGTGTACTCTGACTTGTGTAGTTCCGGATTGATTCGAGCTCGAATCCTTCCCACTCAAATATCAACATCCGACATTCTAATATAAGATCTACTCTATTAAAGTTGATCTATATTATTTCAAGTACTTATAAACTAAAAATCAAATATTTTAAATACATTTTTTCCCATACATCAAGCGACGCAAAATGGACGGCCGAAAGTAGCGAGTTGGTTAGATCTATGTTTTTAGACATACAAATTCTCGATCCGGCCATTAGATTATGATCTAAACATTTAAAAACCCTTAAAAACCAATTTTGTTATTTTCAAATTTTCTACACCGTTAAACTAACCAACTCACTATTTAGGTCGTCCATGTTATCCCTACTTGATGCATGGGCAAAAAGTATTTGAAATACTTGATTTTTGGTTTATAAATACTCGAAATAATATAGATCAACTTCAGTGGAATGGATCTTTTATTCAAATGATGTATGGTTTTATTTGAGTGGAAAATATTCGAGCTCGGATCCTTCCAGAACTACACAACTCTCTCTCTCTCTGTGTGTGTGTGTGTGTGTGTGTGTGTGTGTGTGTGTGTGACACTGTTAAAGCGGCAGCTGTTACAAAGCACTATTATATACTCTCTTGAAGTGTTTCTGAGTAGCATCTTAATTCTTCATGTTTCTTAAGTCTGACTTGTGATGTGGATTATTTTTGTTGCTTTTTGGTGCATGCCAAAGCAGCACTGAAACAGATACATATGGTCAGGCGGCATCAAACCTTGTTGCAGGGAATAACTTTGAGCAAGCCGTTCAGGGCATTCTTGATATGGGTGGAGGGACTTGGGACAGGGAAACTGTTGTTCGTGCTTTACGTGCAGCATATAACAATCCTGAGAGGGCTGTTGACTATTTGTACTCTGTAAGATTGATTTTCCTTGTGATGAATGTCTTTTATTTGTCATCTTTTCTGAATGGAATAAACCTCACATAATACAAATTAGTTACCTCTGGAATTAACATCAACAGTATATTCTCATCTAATATCCCCTTATAAAGCTTCATTTGAAACTTCACGAAAGCATTATTTACATTAGGGAGTGCAGCTGAAAATTTTAGGCGAAGCATCACGGACTCATGTTCCATGGGATTGCTTGCTTCAGAATTCTTTGCATTAGAATCTTTTACTGATTGTTCTAGTATTTGACCATACTTAGCATGTTATTTGGTTTTACATGAAAGTAATACAAAGTAGATATGGTAGTCTTTAGTATTCATAATCAAACAAGTTTATCAGCTTTTCCCTCAGCGTCTCTTCGTACCCGAATTAGTCACTTCTATTTGTCTGGTTCGTGTGATAATCAAGTTTGATCCAAAGTTGGAAAACTCAGTTTCAGTTTTAGACTGATTTCGTTTCAAGTTTTGGCTTTGGTTTTAGTGTATATAAGCATATGCGCATCTTTGATTCTTTGCATAGACAGCTTGCAAAAAACACATAATACTAAGCTAAGTGGGTATTAAATAGGAGAAGTGAAGTTTTGATACTCAACCGGTTAACCCATGAAATATTCCAAATTAATATGAAAAATGTTAAATCAAAATTAATATAAAGATTATAATGAGAATTATCTAATTATGGCAAATTAGGTACACATGGATGGCTAGAAGTTGAAGGGAGATGAAATTATTAAATTAGGAACATTACATTTTCACTCTTCTCCCTTTGTTCCTTTTTTAAAGGTTTGGACATGACATCTAAAACTTACTGTAACTGTCCGATACCAAATGCGTATCAACTGAAGCTCAACAAAATCGAAACTGCATGTCAGTTTCGGACCAGTCCTAACTGAAACCGAGATGAATCAGCTAAATCCAAGTCGAAACAGGGCGAATCCTTATAACTTGCTGTAGTCTGGGTTATGGGACTACACAAGGAGGGATGGCAACCTGCTTAAATGTGAAAAATACGAAAGTGATGCAAACGAATTGGTTGAATGTCACCAGTGCACCATAAAGTTCAAAACTTGAAAGTAACAAATTCACCATATTATCTCCTTTTGGAGTCCCTGTTATGTGTGACTTTTTCTAAATCGATTACACATGCATGCAACACGCGCTTTGTGGTGGTGTGGGTGGGGGGTGGAGGTGTGAGTGTCGCAAACCGCTCAATTTGGTGCACTTAGGCTCATCTTGGGCTCATCTTGGGAGCCCATCTTGAGCTCATCCTATGTGGTGGAGTTCCTAAAATACTTTAAGAAGTTCTAGGGTGTTCTAGGGTAATATTGTAAATATCATGGAAAGAGGAATATTTCATAAAAGATTCCATAGATGATTCTAGAGGAAGATATTTAGGCATGAATATATGGGAGTTTCTAGGTACTCTAGAAGCCTCCAAATCTAGAGAGTTCTTGTACAAGCTCTTGCCTATAAATAGGGGTCAAGGGTGCTCATTTGTAGACAACAAGGAAAGCATAAGCAATACAAGTTTTTACTTCTCCTCTCAAGTGTTCTCTCTTTTGAGTGAGTGAGTGTGAGGGTGGCTGACTTAGCTTCGCTTCTAAGGGGAAAGAGTGAGTTAAGTGCCGCACGGGTTTGAGTGGTTCAAGGACAAAAGAATCTGCCTGTGACAGTTGGTATCAGAGCTTGGATTCAGGAGTGATAATGTTCAGCCCCGATCTTCGTTTCGAGGTAATTGGAGTTGTGGATCAGAAGGATGCTCCTAAGCCTCGTAGGGAAAATCCCGAGATGTCATGGTGACGCTGGAGGCACGGTTAGCTAAGATAGAGTTTATCGTGGTGGATAAGCTGGAGGGTTACGACAAGCGCATCAAGAAGCTAGAGTCTGTGGGAGACGAGCTTCAGGAGGAGATGCAGTCGGCCTTGAATTTCGCCGTTGACATGTTGCAACAAGGGAACACTTCCTTGAGGGAGGAGAACGCAGTCTTGCGGAACCACCTAGAGGTACTTTTGAAGGAGTTGGCCGGGCTTAAGGAGAGGATCGACCAACATGATGCCGCATTAGCAACTCGAGGTATGGTGTCGCATCCCTTTATGGCTAAAGATGTACCCAAACTTAAGCATTATAAGGGGCCTCAGAATGCTCGGGAGATTGATAATTTCCTTTGGAGCATGGAAGTCTACTTCAATGCTGCTAGATTTTGAGATGTCTCCAAGATTCAAGCTGTGCTTCTTTACCTTGATGACATCGCTACGTTATGGTGGCGTAGGCGATGTGAAGATATGAAGAAGGGCACACATTCCATCAACATATGGGAAGAGTTCAAGGCGAATCTTAAGCGGCAATTCTATCCGGAGAATACCGAGGACGAGGCCCGAGGTAAACTCTGACGCCTTACTCAGAAAGGTTCAATTCGTGATTATGTAAAAGAATTTTCAGAATTATTGCTGGAGATCCCCGACATGGGCGAGAAGGACTTTCTATTCTCGTTCATGGATGGCCTTGCTGGGTGGGCCAAGATGGAACTACAAAGGCGAGGGGTCCAAACCCTTGCCCAAGCCATGCAAGTGGTCGAGTCTCTTATCGAGTTCAAGAGGATAGGAGATTCATCCAAACCAAAAGACAAGAGAGGCAAGTCTATTAAAGTTGGGGGAGAAAAAGAGAGACCATCTAAAGAATTCCTATCTAAGTCGGCATTTGAGAAGGAAAAGTTCCGCGGCAACACCAATGGAGAAAGTGATTGTTCGAAGAAGTTAGCATGCTACTTTTGCGAAGATCCCCATAAAGCCATGAACTGTCCCAAGAGGGCTAATCTTGCTGCTCTTGTTCAAAGAGAAGAAGAGAAGCAACCTCGGTTAGGCTCCACTCACTTCGTCTCCTCAATGCGATCAAAGCAAAGGTATTTGAAAGGCCTCGAGGGCCAATATTTGTTGAGACAACCATTTTGGTAAGACCTTCAAGGCCCTTCTAGATAATGGTGCTTCTCATCTTTTAGTTTCAATTGATGTTGCTAGCAAGCTGGGCCTTAAGATCTCTAAGAGAGGAGGCACCATTAAGGCCGTCAACTCTAGTCCCACTCCTATCGATGGTGTAGCTTACAAAGTGGATGTGAGCATAGGGGAGTGGCATGGCCAGGAGAACCTGACAGTCGTCACTAGGGATGACTTCGATATGATGCTTGGCTTGGAGTTTTTAGACAAGGTGAAGGTCGTGTTGGTTCCCAACACCAACACCATGTGCATCCTTGAGGGGAAGGCGTGCACAGTTCCGATCAAGCGGGAGAATGTATCATCTAAAATGCTCTCGGCATTGCAAATATCTAAGGGAGTTCGACGTCATGGGCCGATCTTTCTTGCTACCATTAACGTGAAGGAAGGCTCAAAACAGGGAGAGAACGTGCTCAAGGAGATCCGAGGCGTCTTGGAAGAGTACCAGGACATCATGCCCGCCAAGCTGTCAAGCAAGCTCCTACCTAGGAGAGAGGTGGACCACAAAATCGAACTCGAGTTAGGAACTCAACCTTCAGTCATTAGTCCCTATCGCATGGCGCCACCAGAATTTAAAGAACTTCAAAAGCAGCTGAAGGAGTTGTTGGATGCCGGATATGTTCGTCCGTCAAAGGCTCCCTATGGTGCACCAGTGCTCTTTCAGAAGAAGCATAATGGTTCGTTGCGGCTTTGCATCGACTACCGAGCGCTAAATAAGATCACGGTGAAAAACAAGTACCCTATTCCTTTAATAGCGGACTTGTTCAACAGGTTGGGTCAAACAAGATACTTCACTAAGCTTTACTTACGCTCGGGATATTATCAAGTGCGGCTTGTGAAAGGAGATGAATCGAAGACCGCGTGCGTGACCAGGTATGGATCGTATGAGTTCCTAGTTATGCCGTTTGGTCTAACCAATGCACCGAGCACATTTTACACTCTTATGAATAAGGTGTTGGAGTCCTTCTTGGACCATTTTGTGGTGGTCTACCTAGATGATATTGTGGTTTATAGCTAAACCATGGACGAGCATGTGGAGCACTTGAGGCAAGTGTTCCAGGCCCTCAGAAGCAATGAGCTCTATGTGAAGGAGAAGTGCTTGTTCGTACAGGAGGAAATGATGTTCCTCGGTCACACTATTGGAAGAGGCAAGATTTGGATGGATCAAGCCCAGATTCAGGCTATATTGGAGTGGGAATCTCCCACCAAGGTGACAGAGCTACCATCTTTCCTTGGCTTGGTAAACTACTATCGGAGGTTCATCAAGAGCTATTCGGTGATGCTGCTCTACTCACCGACTTAGTTGAAGAGGAATCGGGCTTGGGATTGGAATTCGAAGTGCCAGGGGGCGTTCGAGGCCTTGAAGAGAGCTGTGACAGAGGAACCAGGTCTCGCACTACCCGGCTTCAGCAAGCCATATGAAGTACACACCGACGCGAGTGACTTCGCGATTGGAAGGGTGTTAATGTAGGAAGGACACCTGTGTCTTATGAGAGTCGGAAGCTTAATGATACCTAGAGACGGTACACCATACAAGAGGAGATGACAACTGTGATTCACCGTCTTCGAGTATGGAGGCACTATCTACTTGGCTCGAGGTTCGTGGTGATGACGGACAATGTGGCCACCAGCTACTTTCAGACTCATAAGTTGTCTCCCAAGCAGGCGCGATGGCAAGACTTCCTAGACGAGTTCGACTATGTGCTCGAGTACAAGCTAAAAAAATTAACTTAGTAGCAGATGCACTAAGTCGAAAGTCTGAGTTTGCCGCTATGCTGAGTCATCCTCTGAGCTCCTTACTTGACCGGATCAAAGAAGGCTTGGCTCTTGGCTCATGACCCTTCGACTAAGAACATGGATGCTAAGGAGGGTAAGACACGGAGGTTCTGGTTAGAAGGAGATCTACTTTATACGAAGGGGAAACAGTTGTATGTGCCGTTGTTCGGGAACCTAAGGAGGGAGCTTCTTAAGGAGTGCCATGACTCCCAGTGGGCGGGACATCCAGGTGTGTATTGTACTTTAGCTCGCACAGAAGAATATTATTGGTCTCGCATGAGGGATGATGTTGAGGCCTATGTGAAGACTTGTCTTGTGTGCCAACAAGACAAGACGGAGTAAAGGGTACCGGCCGGATTGCTGGAACCACTACCGGTTCCAGAGCGACCGTTGGAGAGCATCTCTATGGATTTCATCAGGGGCTTACCCAAGTCTGAGGGGTGCAACATTATTATGGTGGTGGCCTACCAGTTCTCAATGTATGGCATCTTCATTCCAGCCCCAGCCAAGTGTCCAGCTGAGATATCATCCCCATTATTCTTGAGGCATGTGGTGATGTATTGGGTTTGCCTAAGACGATCGTGAGTGATCGAGATGGCTGCTTCACAGGTAGATTCTGGACGGAGCTCTTCAAGCATGGGGTTGGACTTGAACTTCTCTACTAGCTTCCACCCTCAGGCGGATAGCCAAACAGAGCGGGTGAATGGCTTGTTAGAGGTCTACCTGAGGCACTATGTGAGTGCCAACCAGCAGAATTGGGCGAAGCTTTTGGACATAGCTCAATTCTCCTACAACCTACAAAGGAGTGAGTCTACTGGAAAGAGTCCGCTCGAGATCGTTACTGGATAGCAGCTGCTCACTCCTAACTCCATTGCTACAAGTTACAAGGAAAATAGCTCGGCTGCCTGTAAATTTGCCAAGGGGTGACAAGAGCAGAACGAGTTGGCGCATCATGTCTAAGCAAGGCAGCAAGAGGATGAAGAAATGGGCTAACAAGAAGAAGAGACATATGGAATATCAGGTTGGTGGCCTGGTCCTTGTCAAGCTTTCTACTTTGGATCGGCATAAGGGACCACACAAGAGCTTGATAACATGGTTCAAAGTCTCGGTGTCGACCGCCGACTCGGCCAGTACCGAGACGGATCGGTCTCGGCGACTCGGATCGGACTCGGACGGTACACGCAAAACGCTACATAGAACGCCAAAAAAATTATTAAAAAATCATGACAAATCATAAAAAAATGTAGACATCAAAATTCATGCATAACATATTCAAAATATATCACCTATCACTCAAAACATAACGTGAAAACATAATTACAAGCGTCGTTGGTAGAAAAATATCAAAATACATGCATAATATGTTGCTTCAATCTAGTGATACCACCATGGACTTGTTTTCCACAATAATTACACTTCACAAGTTTTTTACTTCCACCAACAGGGGTGCCATGTTCCCATCCAATATCACGTTGCTTTAGAGCCATACTGAAATTTAAAAAATTATCTGTTAAATTAAATTAAAACTAAAATTAACTAAATTAAAACAACAATTTATTAAATTAAATTAAATTAACTTAAATTAAGTTTAACTAAACTAAACTAAACTACATTAAATTATATTAAACTCAAATAAATTAAACTGAGGGAGAGAGGGACTGAGAGGAGAGAGAAACAGGGAGAGAGAGAGAGGGACTGAGGGGGGAGAGAAACTGGGGGAGAGAAACTGAGGGAGAGAGGAACAGAGAGGGAGAGAGACGGAGACAGAGAAGGAAAGGGAGGGAGACACAGAGGGGGGAGAGAGATACGGAGAGAGCGGGACAGAGAGAGACACACAGAGAGAGAGGGAGAGGGAGAGGGGAGAGAGAGACAAAGATAGGGACATAGAGACACAGAGAGAGGGAGAGGGAGAGGGGGAGAGAGACTGAGAGGGAGAGGGAGAGAGTCCGACAGAGAGACGGAGACAGAGAGAGAGGGAGAGAGAGACAGAGAGGGAGAGAGAGGGAGAGGGAGAGGGGGAGAGACTGAGAGGGAGAGAGAGACACAGAGAGAGACGGAGATAGAGAGGGGGAGAGAGGGACACAGAGAGAGACGGAGATAGAGAGGGGGAGAGAGGGACATAGAGAGACACAAAGAGGGGGAGAGGGAGAGAGGGACACAGAGGGAGAAAGGGGGAAAGAGATGGAGACAGAGAGGGAAAGAGGGACATAGAGAGACAGAGAGAGGGAGAGGGAGAGGAAGAGGGAGACGGGGAGAGATTGAGAGAGACTGAGAGGGAGAGGTAGAGAGACACACAGAGGGAGAGAGACAGAGAGGGAGAGAGGGAGAGGTACCTGCGAGGGCGAGGATCGACGGCGATGGCAACGGCGACGCGGGCGGTTTTCCTTCGCTGCTGCAGAACGCGAGAGGGAGGGGGCAGCGTGAGAGAGATAGGTCTGATCTCTCTCTCCCTTTAAATTGGGATTCACGGGCGCCGAGTCGAGTCCGAGTCGGACCCCACCCAGGTCGACTCGACGCCCACCCTCCGACTCGGGGTTCCGAGTCGGACTGTCAGGGGCCGAGTCGTATCTGACTCGGCCGATACCTTGAACCTTGCTTGATAAGGAAGCACGAAGGCCCTATAGAGAACAGAGTGGGGAATGTAGCCTACAGGGTACAACTTCTCCTAACGGTGAAGTATCATCCGGTCTTTCATATGAGCATGTTGAAGCCTTATCATAAGGACACGGAAGATCCAGATCGTGGGAAATCCAGTCGAGCACCAACAGGAATTTTCATGGAGTTTGACAAGGAAGCTGAGGAGATTATAGCGGACAGGACGGTTCGTGAAGCGAACAAGCATCCGAGGTTGGAGTACTTTGTGAAGTGGAAGGGATTGCCTGATAGCGAGAGCAGTTGGGAACCGGCACGAGTTCTTTGGCAGTTTGAGGACTTAATCGAGAAGTTCCATTGGGAGAAAGCTCAGCGATGAGGGCATCGCTTGATAGGTGGGGGAGAATGTCACGAACCGCTCAATTTGGTGCACTTGGGCTCATCTTGAGCTCATTTTGGGAGCCCATCTTTGGTTCATCCTATGTGGTGGAGTTCCTAGAATATTTTAGGGAGTTCTAGAGTGTTCTAAGACAATATTCTAAATATCATGTAAAGAGTGATATTCCATAGAAGATTCCATAGAGAATTCTAGAGGAAGAAATTTAGGCATGAATATATGGGAGTTTCTAGATATTCTAGAAGCCTTCAAATCTAGAGAGTTCTTATACAAGCCCTTGCCTATCAATAGGGGTCAAGGGTGCTTATTTGTAGACAACAAGGAAAGCATAAGTAATACAAGCTTTCACTTCTCCTCTCAAGTGTTCTCTCTCTCTTGAGTGAGTGAGTGAGTGTGAGGGTTAGGCTGACTTAGCTTCGCTTCTAAGGGGAAAGAGTGAGCGAAGTGCCGCACGGGTTTGAGCGGTTCAAGGTCAAAAGAATCCGCCCGTGACATGAGTGCGTGCAAGTGCGTGAGTGTTTGTGTCCCTTCTCATCTCTAATATCTCAATCTATTTTCTTTTTTAAGTGAATAGCTTTTTCAGAGAGCTCCGTAACCTAAAACCATGTCTCTTAAATGTGTGGTTGTTTAATGCCCTGGTCCTTACTCAGTTACTTCCACAATTTGATGTGATTGGATTAAGTGTTTTCTATGTTGTCATGTGGGGTTGGACATGATGTGGGCTGGGTTTTAAAAAATAACAGGCCCAAAATGGTCACCTGCTTTCAGCAACAATGTTAAAAAATGAGTTGTTTTCTTTAATGCAGGTCCTGAATGAATTAAACAAAAGGAAACTTGCAAAATTCATTCATGTTTCCATAAGATTAGAGGATAATAAATGCTCGTAACCTTTCTGTGCTACTATAGCGTATATGTGACATTTGGAACTTGACACATCAAATATATCAGTAGAATTTCAAGTGAAGATTTGAAATGGCTTCAAACTATGGTAAATTTGTTAGACCTATGTTCCCAGTTTCTGGAACCTGAAAGAGGGTCCTGAAATGGACTTGATTGGGTATCCCCTATCTCTGATCTCCATGAACGAACCCTCCGTGGGACATGAAATTAGGTGTTATAATTAATCATCATGCTTAGGGGAATTCTTCTGGTCTAAGTCCTGCTTTCCTTGATTGACACAACAGTATATTCCTAGAATGTTTGATTCCTTTTCTACTGTAGTCCATGGTGCTTAACTGAGAATTATCAATAATTTCTTATACTAGCTTAGCTCTATTGAACATGTTCTTGTCTCTTCTTTTTTCATCCGCAACATCCCCTTCAGTCTATTAACAAATAAACCATTGATCTGGCTTTTCCGTCTATCACGAGTTTTACATTGCATGTTATTCTCTCTTAAGTTCCCTACTGACCCACTTTGTTCCTACAAATAGACTATATTAAAAATTCCATTTTATGCCATTCTTTTTTTTTTTTACGAGTATTCCTATATCCCCAATAGCTATTATGCTGAACTCCCCTGGTCAGGTTAGCATCTTTCTCCCGGCCCATATATAGCCTTGAAATCGTTTCCTAGTTGCATTCCACCCCAGCATTAATGTAAAACATCTGTTTGAGAGGGCATTTTGGCCATCTCTTTCTCACTCCACTTTGCACAATAAAAAATGTGCATAATGTGAGAATTCATCATGCTAGCTGACGGCCATCAAACTCAGCCTTAAACTCCATGGACAATTTTACAGTTGTCACAATATAGGTCAAGGACATAATGCTGAAGGCATTAATGTAGCATGATGGATCCTACATCATGCTACATGGAGTAAATCAATGTTTAAAATAACGATAACGTAATAATGACGTTTTTCTTCTGTGATGTTGACATAGGTTATAACGTAACACATAATGTAGGTTACGCGATTTAATATTTTTTTAATAAAAATAAAAATATATACTATATTTAAGAATTTTTATAAATAAGAAACTAATTTAAACAAATCTAAAAACTATCAAAGCAATATATAAAACGTTTAGCAAGTATTACAATAAATTTTCACATTCACAAGTTATAATTCATAATTTCATCTACACAAACAAGAATATGATCCACATATTTCATTATAATTCATAATTTTTAGCTATGTTATTCAATCTACACAATGATTCATAATTCAATTTATAATAATTCATAATTTAATTATATTTTATAATTTTTTAGTCGTGTTATTCATTATAATTCATAATTCAGTTTACAATATGCTATTCAATTATATCCCCAGTTTCCTTCACTCTCTCCGATATTTTACTCACGATCATCTCTCTATGCTCTCTCCGCTTATCACACACTCTCTCCCCCCTCCTGATCTCTCTCTTGGCTTTCTCTACCTATCTTTCTTTGCTCTCTCTCCCTCGGGAGAGAGAGCAGAGAGATCGGGAGAGAGAGATCCGGGGGGAGACTGAAGAGAGAGGAGAGAGATCGGGGTAGAGAGAGCTTACATGTGCTTAAAAACGGAGAACCACCACTTGGAGACGTCGCTGACAAGAACCACCACGACAGAGAACCATCAGAGGTAGTTCTTCTTTTGCTGTCGATTAGAAAGAGGTCTTCTTTCTTCTCGGCGCCGAACGAGGAGACGATAACGAGGTTGCAGAGAGGACGATGAGCAAGCGATTTGGGAGATTTTCTTTTTGCCATAGACTGTATAGAAAGTCGACTTGCACAATAACGTAGGTTACGGTGTGTTACGTTAATAACGTAACGTTACGGACAAAATAACCATAGTTATCAAACATTGCGTTTTTTTAGACCTGTTACATAACGATTGGTCGGCGTTACGTTATATAACGAGTTTAATGGGTTTTTTAAAACATTGGAGTAAATATTATCTGCTGTTATAAAGGTTCCCACCACCATCTAATGCTTATACACACATTATTTACTTTGTCGCATGGAGTAAAAACATATGGACAAGATGATCCACGCCATTCATCATGATTTTTATGCCTAAAAATGTATGTGGATGAGAAATCATATGATTTGGACATTGGGTTCCCTTTTTGCTATTATTGATATACTGTTCATTTTACTATCACTTGATGCATGGGTGGAAATATAAAATGTACATTTATCATCTTCTCTCCAATATTCTGTAAAGACTGCCATGCGTCATGTCCGTCTCCTGTTGTATTGTATCATGACATCTTTGTCCCCAAATATATACTCTCAGAATGAATTATATCTTCAAAATCATCAGTAGCTACATTCTGCAAATAACATGAGGGCATATATTCAATATAAAACTCCTCCAACTTAAGAAATATTTAAAAATGGTGCTCAACACCTCTTATCAGTGTAAGGACACTGCATCTGCTCATTCTGTTAGTTGCAGGGATAAAAAGTTTCAGAGTTCATAGGTAAGCAGTGTTTTAAATGTCGACCGACATTTCCGAAATGTCGCCCGACATTTCGTTTTCAAGCCCTCACCGTCACGACATCCCCACCCGCATTTGAAATGGCGTTTTAGAAAATGTCGGCCGACATTTCAGGAAAAATCTGATATGTTGGCCGACATTTTCCCGAAATATCGGCCGACATTTTGGGGAAAACCCAATATGTTGATTGGTTTTGGAAGTTAGAGCAATTGAGAAATTTTAACAATGGATTAGTGAATATATGCAAAATGTTTAAGTTAATTATACATATCCTAAATATATTTATATAGTTTTGCATAAGTTGTGTATGTATTACCTTGATAAGAATTTTTAAACTACATTATTTAAGACATCTAGGATATATATTGTTATCCGTCATGACGTCCGAAATTTACTAAATGGCCCCGAAATATCTCCGAATTCCGAAATCTGACATCCGATTATGACATCCGACATTTCCCTGATATCCGACATTTAAAACATTGTAGGTAAGTCACCTAACACCCTAGCACTATATTTCTATTATTTAATGCAAAGCCAAGGGGTTCTCAATTTTGTGGCAATAATTGTGTCACAAACGTTCACACTCGTGTAGTTATGTGATTGTCACATGCCCCACAGCCTTTTAGGTTGCAACTAAGTTTTTAGCTAATTATGGGCTAGACAATACCTCCTTTCTCGAGATAAAGGTTATACTTCCTTTGTAGTTTATAGAGATCTTAACAAAATGGATCTTAGCTCAAGTGGCTCAATTCCTTCTTTGTGGGAAGATTGTGGGTTCGAATCTTCCTATTCGCAGTGTGCTTGGAGATATTTGAATTAAAATAGCACGAGTGCAGTGTTAAAAGGCACATTATGCAACAACTTGCATTCACAATGCACAGAGGTTGTGGTTCATGGATGCACATTGCGATCTTGTGTGCATGGTAGGAAGACTAAATAGGAGGGAGAGGGATCCTTTGCTTCAATACAGGTTTCCCTTCTCCTTCCTTTTGGGGTTCCTTTGGCCCATATGTTGCCTCCTTCCTCTTGCCTTTTGGACGACCCCCTCCCTCTTCATTTGTAGTCTTGCTCCCTTGTGATCCTCCTTCCTTTGTAAGTCTTCCTCTTCCCTTATGATGTCAGTCTACACATCTTTCTTTTTTTCAAAAAAAAAAAGGAAAGTAAAATAGAAAACATAATGGATTTTTTTTCTTTCTATTTCTTACCGTTTTTAACTTTGGGCCCACAGAGAAAACATGGGTTACATGTTCCGTGTTCCTCCGGAACTGTCATTTATCTTATTTGGAAAATATCATTTATTAATCCTATTTGGAGTTTAAAATGGGATTAATAATCAAGCTACCTTTCATTCTCTTTTTGTTATTTGGGTTGGTTTTTATTGCTATCCATATTTAAATTGGTCATTTTCTATACATATTTGAATGTCAAATATGCTTCATGAATCATTAATAACTCTTTACATATTTGCAGCAGAGTAATCTTTGTCAAACTCTTTCCAAATTTGAGATCTCATTTAATTATTCATGACTGAAAATAAAAGAAAAGGAAAAACTTCCTATTTTAAGAAAATTATTTTTATTTTCTTTTTGTGGAAGAAAGCGAATTGAGATCAACAACAATCTTCTAAAAATTATGATAAATTTGGACATAATGGTGACAACGTTTATCTTGCACACTGCGTCACACGTGCCAAAAGTCTAGTGTCCAGTAACTTGATAAGGATCATGAAATGTTTGCTCTTTATAATTTTAATTTGAAGCAGCTAATTAGAGAATTAATAATTATCAGCTGTCAAGCTGAATTCAACCCAGACTTCCAGTCCCTCCCGCTTCAGATAATCTTGACATTACCCATTAAGTTGATACATCTAGTAATACAATTATTTGTGAATATTGGACACAACTTTGCAACTTTGAGTATCATTTCTTTCTCAAGTTTTAGTAAATATTTGTTTATGGTGTACTGTGTTGTGTTTATGAGTGCAGAATAGTTTTTTAACACCTTTGGCCCCTATTATATTAATTGGAATTAAGTACTATTTGTTGGAAAGATCCTCAAGCATATTCAGTAAAGCAAGGATGTAACAGTCAATCATTTATGCATTTCCAAATTCAGTCCTGTATGTTCTTAATTTTAACAGGGGTCCTACAGATGTTGCTTTTCCCTATATGCGTGACTATAAGGGTGTGTTTGGTTTGGGGCGGAAGTGGGAAAACTCATTTCCCATTTCTGGAGTTTGTTTGGAACGGGAACCCTTTTCCCTTTTTCTTTTTACACCTCTTTTTTACACTACCATTTTTCACTTGCAGGATGTTACATCTAATTTTGTGGTCATGTAAATCTCATTTGTAATAAGTTATAGCTCAAAACAGTTAATTTGTGGTCATGTAAATTCCACTTGCGGTCTAAGTGCAGTAAAAAAAAAAACTTCATAATTAATATTTATTTTAATATTATTTTGCAGTCAACTTTGTGATCAACTTTTTCACTTTCATTTTCACATTATTAACTAAACACCGGAAAACACAATATACTTTTTCACTTACACTTTCATATTACAACCAAACACTAAAAAACTTGCACAAATTTCAATTTCTTACTTTTTTCTCACTTTTTCCTCCCCATTTTCGACTTACACTTTTTCCTCCCAATTGCAGCAAACCATAAGAGTAAAATTTGAGTCCACAAGATCTTCCTGGATCTTTAAGTACATCCAATGCAATAATAGATGATAATCATTGGTTTTCATTGATTTGCCTCCAAGCATATGCAGCTCTTGTATTTGCGTTACAAACATTTATGTTTCAGGGCATTCCTGAGAATGCGGAAGTGCCGCCGGTTGCCCGAGCTCCTGCAGGTGGGCAACCAGTTAATCCCCCAGTCCAGGCTTCACAACCAGTAGCAGCACCTACAGTTCCTTCTGGCGGTGGTCCCAATGCTAATCCCTTGGACCTTTTCCCTCAGGTGTGTGGTCTATACTTAATCAGTTGTAGTAGCAGACCAGTAGTAGCTGTTGTATATTCAAAAGTGACGATTCATTCTGCTATGCCAACAGGGACTTCCCAGCATGGGTTCAAATGCTGGTGCTGGTAACCTTGATTTTCTGCGCAATAGCCCACAGGTGAGTTCAGTACGTGTGCATTCCAGATTCAGATAACTAATTAGAAGCAATATCATCTGTACTCTTTTTTCTTGTGCAGTTCCGAGCCTTGCAGGCTATGGTGCAAGCAAATCCTCAAATACTTCAGGTCTTCTTCGTTTGTCAAATTGATTTGTTTTGAGTTCTCTCATCTCTTTCATAATTCATGTTTGTATTCTGTATTCCAGCCAATGCTTCAAGAACTAGGAAAACAGAATCCTCAGATAATGAGGCTCATTCAGGAGCATCAAGCTGATTTTCTTCGTCTAATTAATGAACCCTTTGAGGGAGCAGAGGGGTATGAAAATAGTGTCGTCCTTTTCCTTGTACAGTAGCTTTTTAAGATATTTATGCTGATTACTTGGCTTATGTAAACCAGCGATCTACTGGGTCAGTTGGAAGGTGCAATGCCACAAACTGTGACAGTTACTCCTGAGGAGGCTGAAGCCATTGAACGTGTAAGTCACTTTGCCCCTCAGCAATGTTTGTCTTGTGCGTTGTGTCCCCCAACCCACCCAAAAAAAAAAAAAAAAAAAACACCCACACCCACACAAAAAAATAAATAAATAAATTAAATTAAAAACAGCTTCTGGTCTCTTTAGTTCCAAGTTAGAAAATGTATTTATGTTTATACCTAATTGATGTACTCAATTTGAGCCTTCCGAGGTACACAGCATTAGCTGTGATACAAAGTAGTTAGAAGGGCGGATGATTGATTGAAGTTCAAAGAACAGAAGTTTCCAGCTTTGATAAGGTTACTGGATGGAAAACTGAATTAGCTGCTACTTCAATGAATTAAGAATAACTAGATTAAGTGTAGGTGGAGAGTAATTGGTCTAGAAAAAATGGGTGAGATAAGTCAAACATTTAATCACAATTCTGATATGATGTTAATTACAGTCCATTTAACAGGTTTGGTTGTGTTTACCATTTACATTAGGATATAAAAGTGTCGAGATGATTATTGGCTACGAAGCACAGACACTCCAAAATGAGTCTTGTATCTGTGTCTCACATGTATCATGTCTCACATATATCGGGCAGTGACATGTGTCACTTGCCCAATGCAGATTGCCAAATCCAGTGTTGGATTTTAAGAAACCAAAAATTGCATGGTGAGTGGTGTCCGCTTTAAAATAGTTCTAAGATCATGTGTTGGACATTATGGAGCCATGGGTCGCTTAAAACAGAGATACTAAAAGATCATTTGACATGAGAAGGATAGTATTATAATAGAATGTAATCACCTCACAAAACAGAAACCATGCAAAGCAAATATGTGAAGGAAACTACGCTACTGGAATGTAAACACCTCGCAAACATGTGTGGGGCTTCTAAAACTTGTGTTATGAGCGGTATTAAATGATCAGAGGTTTTTATTTGTTTGACTAAGGTTGCTTGATTAAAAGCTGAGTTAAATAATTGATTTATTTTGTTTTTCTTTGTATTTCTAATAAAATGTGTCCTAATAACTACAGGCTTTGATTTGTATTATACATAGATACATGCACACACAGAACATCATGTCATTGTGTTTTTTAAGGATTTGTAGTCTCTGTGTCCTAATAAGTGAAGAAATGCAGATAGGTAAAGCTTTCTGTAATGAACTCACAGCCGAGTTTTACTGATTTAGAATTGTCTGGACTTTGGACTAGCTTTTCAATAAAATCATTAAAACAGTAGAACTCCAAAATGTTTAATATTTCTATTTGTATAGTAGATTATTCTGATTTCCTCAACCATAATGATTATTCACAACTTCACAATGTTTTGAAAGAGAACATTGGAAAAGAAGTCCTGGTTAGCTTCAATGTAGAACTCTTTGGATTTACCTCATTTTAGAATGATTGAACTTTTTCTCCTGCTGGATAGAGAAAAGGAGTACTTGTCGTATTTCTAAAGAGAATTTCAAAAGGATGCATGTGCAGAATGATCCTTGAAAGCCCAAAGGAGAGTGACAACTGTGAGAATTACAATGAAGGCTGACTATTCAAACTGTCAGTATGATGAGCAGAGTCATGTTAAAGGATCCTATTACATGGTTTCTCTCTCAGATCATTTAATCAGAGGGTTTGAAATTATTTAGCGGCAATGCAGTATACTTCTTTCTAGAAGCCAAAAGGTTGCTTTGTTATTGTACAACTAATAGACTCATGATTATCCGAGAGAACATGAAAGTCATCAACACTTTTCATACAAATTGCAATATAATCTACCAGTTTTGATATTGATAGCCATGTGAATATTCTCTTATTTCCCTTGCATTTTTATTGTCAGCTTGAGGCTATGGGCTTTGATCGAGCACTTGTCTTGGAGGTATTTTTTGCTTGCAACAAAAATGAGGAGCTGGCAGCAAATTACCTTTTGGATCATATGCATGAGTTTGAAGAGTGATGGCCCCAGTAGAACTGAACCGCATCTGGACCATTAGATTTCTCAGTCTGTTGCAAAGCAGTATCAAATGCAGTTCTGACAAAGAAAAAAAAAAAAAAATGGCAGTCGCAATTACTTTACCTTCTCTTATCTTTCTTAATTTTTTTTCCCTTTGTTAATATATGTTTAAGATTTCTTTGATCTTTAGAAGATTGAACATAGTTCAAACTGCATAATGGACACAACAGTTTGTGTTTAATAGTTTCATTTCCAAAACTGCAGACGTTTGTGCTAAAGATTCTTCTCTATGCGGCACCAGTTCCTTGATCTTACCTAGCTCTATAATAATGCCACTTATTTTGACCTAATTCTTTGACACAGGTTAGATTCCTGTGTCCCAAAATTTTTGGGTTGGTTGTGTGATTAACCTTTGTGAATCTTGCTAACTTCTCATTGGTCTTATGTTGGAAATTCATTTGTTTTTGTATGTTTTCCACAAAGAAAAACCGATATGCTTAGACCATAGAGAGATGAGTGTTTAGTTAGAAATCAAATTTGCCAAAAGGTGAGGAGACGAAACAAATTTATCCTTGCATGAAATGAAACATATCTCATTGCTGAAACTGAAGGGAATGGGTTAAAAGGCGAGGTCCTGTGTCGGGTGCCCTATTAATTATGCATCTAGCTCCTTAATATTTTCTTTTTTTGGAAACAGTAGCTATGATTTGAACTTGAAAATTTTCACGATCCACTTGTCTACAAATCAGTTGGCTTCATCTTCTCTTCTCTCTTGTGCAAGCATCATAAATGGCTTGCTTTCAGGGCAGCACTTTGATATGTGTTCACAATAATGTCACTATCAGCTGACCTTAAGAGTTTCATCATCTTAAGTCATCACCTTATTAAGATAGGAAGAAGCAAGTGGATACTTAATAAATTTTCTTTTAAGATATGAGGTTGGTTATTTATTGTTATAAATGATTTCTCCAGCACATAAATCCCAAAGTGCACACAGAAAAAGAAAACCTTTAAAGTATCCTCTCTATCTTCTATCTGGTTAATTATTGGGTTGACAAGAGCACGTGTTATAGATTTTTCTAATTTTGGGCACATGTATTGCACATGTAAATTTTATTTATTGGTTTTATCTAGTTTAAGGTGATTATTCTAAACCCTAAAGAAAGTTCATTTCATCCGCGGTCACTTTTACCTTTTTACCTCGTACAATTTCATGATTAGTTTGATCATCTGTATAATTGTGTTTATTCTTATCCACATTTATGACTTGTTTCTGTAGAAACTAAGATCACAACATATTTTGAGCTTAAGAATCTCTAACGTCCCAACGAGCCAAGTCTTAGCGGCTCATATAGATTGAATATGATCTACAAGAGAGAGTACCTAAATTCTAGAGAAACATGAGTGCTACCTCCAAAAGTTGTTGGGTCAGTATTTAATTTAGAAAAAGTTGATCCTATGATTGAGCTATCGGTAGCTGTTACATTCATGGGACCATGCTCGTTCTTCTTTCCTTGACCTCATTCGGACGATTTGGTGAGCTGAAGACATCAGTCATTAACAATTTGTGGCCCAGAGGAGGAAATAGAAGGCAGGAAGGAAACACTTGCCAAAGTGAAAAAGAAGCAGGAAGCAAAACAACAAGTGGGAGTCTGCATCATCCCTTGCGTTGCGTATCTCTTTTGAATCCTTGTATCAAAAAGTGTCGGTTGTTTTGTTTCCATGAGGCGTGCTAGATTCCCCGTAGCTCGTCCAAAGCTAATAATGGGAAGGAAAAAGGGGGCAGAAGATAGGTTTTGCGATTGGACAGTGAATAGAAAAATGAAGACAAGAACATTAGCCAACGGCTGGCAGTTCTCGCTTGGAGAGCAGCCGAGTCTTTGGCTTCCAGTAAATCTGAGTAATAATTTGTTGTGGATTTTATTTTTCTTTTTATCTATGTCATATTGAGTCGCGATATATTTTGATCTCGGCAAAAAGAAAATGCTTTCCACTTTGCTAAATAGTTTTTTTTTTTTTAAAAATTTTAAAAGTACTCTTGTGTAACGGCCCCAGTTTCTAATAAACAAGATTAGGCCTACAATACCATTTATCTCCATTATCCTTAAATTAAGAAAATTTTGACAGCATCATCCTTAATATTTCCTTTATTTCTCACTTACAATAACCAAGATTTCGGCTCAAAGGCCTACTTATTTCACCAAGAATTTCGGCACACACGGCCTACTTATCATATCACATGCACCAAATCTTAACCACAAACACATATCATAACTTAATTTCCTCCAATGCAAGCATAATCTTTTCATCAACAATACAAGAGTTACTTCCCAACCGTAGTATTCCCACACATGGTCACCATCCAAGTTCAAGAACATACATATCCAAGGGATTCACAATCCAGAATATTATATTACATATAAGACCAAGGTCTCAACTACTATAAGAACAAAATGTACTCCGAGTACAACCTAACATGTTTTCCATAAAGACTTCAATAAGGTCCATACATACATATTTAAGATAACAAGACAAAACCAAAATGATACCACAACATCTTATGCCATCCATAACTTAACCTTTCCATTTAGAGAGGTCTCTTACCCTTATCCAAACCTGAAAAGATGGAAAGAGAAATAAAATGAGCTCGACAGCTCAATGAGTAAACCATATCATAGGGTATTGATATAATGATTTCATAAGATAAACATTTTAGAAGAGGTAAGTTACAATGAGTCCCATAAACAATAATTTATTCAAGTTACCTTACTTGTTCCAAGTTCCATATACATATGTGGTTTACATGACTCCACTATCAAAAATTTCGTTTCGTTATATCATGACACAAAAGATATAAATGTATGAATATGTATGAAATTCTCGTGGATGAGTCCACTCACATCAACTCGGCTCGTTATACCCATAAAGTGACATTCTAGTTTAACACAAGCATTATCAATCATGAATGCAACTTGACAGTTCACATTTAGATGTCATTCAATATAAATGAAATTTCCCCGCCTTCCACCTCCTACCGGCTCCCGCACGGCCCCTTCCTCCTTATATATATATAATTCATATAAAACATATAAGTTTCCCCGTCTTCCCCCCTCCTACCGGCTCCCGCACGGCCCCTTCCTCCTTATATATATATATATATATATATATATATATATATATATATATATATATATATATATATATATATATATATATATATATATATATATATATATATATACATGTGTCAAATCCCCGTCTTCCCCCCTCCTACCGGCTCCCGCACGGCCCCTTCCTCCTATATATATATAAATGCATCATGCAAGTCTAAGTTATGAAATTCATACTAAGCAATATAAAACTAACTTACATGTCATGCCCAAAATGATGTGCAACAATAAAGAAACATGCACTTGGGTTTCCCAAAATCATGGTAACGCCGTAATGCGCCACTTCCAACCCCGTATGCACATATGCATCATCCACATGTACTCACTGGTACACAACATAAAGTTATGACATAAAGAGGGATTATTCCCCATGTACTCTTGTGAACATAAAGTAAGCTTCAGGTTTATATCATACCTATATAGAATCGATTATCATGATAATAACCAAGAAAGATAGCGAAATAATCATGCTAATTTGGCTCAATAGGCATACATAATATACTAGAACATGAGTTCTACACACGCATATCATAAAGATGTAATGTAGAGACATAACAAGCATATAATACCCTTTACATTGCAATTAACCTAAAGTTAATTACCAAACAGCGAATTTAGGATGCTAAATTACCTTATTTAAGTTAAATTAGTGAGCTAAAACATGTATATCACACATTTATCTCATCACAACATGATATAGGGCACAATAATTAAGTAATACTCATTTATTTTCATCTAGTGTAAAGATATCACAAAAACAGCAAATACTACCATTGTGGGTCACCTACACAAATTCAAAGTTCAGATTTTTTCAAGTATTAATAGAATAACATAACCCTAATAGTTAGATTTACTCACAATGCTTTAATACTCTGAAACAGAGAATTAAACTTCAGGATAATGCTGTTTGGCCGTGGAAGATCTCTCCCCCAGCTCACCAGGAACCTCCTCCCCAAAGATCGGGCCTTCCCTCCCCCAAATTGCCGCGGAATCCTCTTCTTTGCCGCAGATTTGCGGCAAAGTAGCAGCAGCTCGCGTGCTGCTGCGGCTCTGCTTGCTGCGCGCGCGTGTCTCCTCCTTCCCTCTGGTGGATTCTTGATTCAGAGTTGAGAGAGGTTAGGATTTAGGGCTAGAGAGGGTATCCTAATTCTTATCTTCCAATTCTAGAGAGGAGATGAAATGGAGGATTTAGGGTTTCAAGTTCTTCACACAAGAGAGGGAAAAATTGCAGAATTTGGGAGAGAAAATCTGCAGAATTTTTGAGAGAGGAAGATGAAGAGGCAAGCTTGGTAGTCAACTCCTTGGAATTGCAAGAACTAGGTGGTGTTCTCTCATGATGCCACTTGGCCAAGACCCCTCTCAAGGTGCCACATGGAAACCCAAACCTCAAGAAATAATAGCCCCTTTAATCTTCCCCCTAATGCATACTTACCACTAAAAAGGTATTAGGATAAGCTTGGTGATTAAGGGGATATGAAGGATTATGTTGACATTAGCTTTTACTATTGCTTAAGTCATAAATTTGCCCAAAATACATGTACATAGGCCTTCATGCTAATCATTTTTTAGTCACCACAATCAAATAGTTAATAGAAACTTTAAAAAAAAAAAGGGAAGTGGGTCTATTAATTAAGTTTAATTTGTTGACATAGAATTATGGAGGGTGACTACTTCTATATAATGCCTTAACCAAAATTCTTAATATTTAAGGTGAGGAGAAATTAGGTACAATAAAATTTTGGTTGTTACATTCTCCCCTCCTAAAAGAGAGCTTCGTCCCCGAAGCCTGACGTACCTTGGAAAAGTTGCGGGTAGTTCTGCATCATCTCTTCCTCTGATTCCCAGGTAGCTTCTTCAATCTCTTTACTTCTCCATAAAACCTTCACTAAAGGGATTGCTTTGTTTCGCAGTTGTTTCTCCTTCCTGTCTAGGATTTGAACCGGCTCCACAGTATATGACAAGTCGTCTTGGAGCTGCAGTGGTGAGTATTTAAGAACATGGCTCGGATCTGGTACATACTTCCTCAATTGGGACACATGAAATACGTCATGTATTTTCTCAATCTCTGGTGGTAAGGCTAACCGATAAGCCAAAGGTCCAATTCTTTCCAGTATTTCAAAGGGTCCAATATACCGGGGGTCTAACTTATTCCGTTTGCCACCCCGTACCATTCCTTTTATTGGTGATACCTTCAAGAAAATCTTGTCGCCTTCTGCAAACTCCAAAGGTCTTCGGCGCCGATCCGCATATGTCTTCTGTCTACTCTGGGCCGCTTTCATTCTCTTCCTTATCATCCGGATCTTCTCTGTTGTATCTACCACTATATCGGCTCCAAATAAAGTTCGGTCTCCAATCTCTTCCCAACAAATCGGAGATCTACACTTCCTGCCGTACAAGGCTTCGAATGGCGGCATTCCAATAGTAGATTGATAGCTATTGTTATATGCAAACTCCACTAATGATAGGTATCTCTCCCAATTTCCCCCGAAATCCAACACGCATGCTCTCAGCATGTCTTCCAATATTTGTATAGTTCTTTCTGATTGTCCGTCGGTTTGCGGATGAGCAGCTGTACTTGGGTGTAACTTGGTGCCCAAAGCTTGGGATAGACTGATCCATAGCCTTGACTGAAACCGAGGGTCACGATCTGACACAATCGTCTCAGGGACTCCATGAATCCTGATTATCTCTCGGAGGTAGATCTGGG
Organism: Agave tequilana; assembly: GCA_038442645.1. Taxonomy (NCBI): domain Eukaryota; kingdom Viridiplantae; phylum Streptophyta; class Magnoliopsida; order Asparagales; family Asparagaceae; genus Agave; species Agave tequilana. The sequence goes on from JAVJIF010033483.1 coordinate 158,254, forward strand.
CTAATCTATCCATCGAATAGTTTATTCGGATGGGCAGGAAATGAGCGGACTTTGTAAGTCGATCTACTATCACCCAGATGGCATCATATCCTTGAGGGGATCTAGGGAGTCCTGTCACAAAATCCATAGTAATATCACTCCACTTCCATTCAGGGATTTGTAAGGGCATGAGGAGTCCAGGAGGCTTCTTATGTTCAGCCTTAACTTGTTGGCATATCAAACATCTCTGTACAAAATTTGCTATGTCCTTCATTCCTTCCCACCAAAAGTTTGCCTGCAAATCCTGATACATCTTGGTTGTTCCAGGATGTGCGGTGTAAGGAGTGCAATGGGCTTCAGTTAAAATTCGCTCCTTGAGCTTAAAATCTGGCGGTATAACTATTCGGTTTCCCTTCCTCAGCAAATCCCTGGAAATGATAAATTCTTGGGTTTCACCTCTTTGCACTTTCTCAAAATTTTTAGCTGTCTGATCATCTTTCCTTTGAGCTTCCTTGATTTCTTCATAGAGATCGAAACCAATACTAATTTGATTTATCTGGTTCACTCCACCCCGGGGCCCTCTTATGTGAATGTCAAGTTGCATTCTTTCCATCTCCCTTAACAACTCCGATTGCTGTGTTAACAATACTGCCAAGGATCCTCCAGACTTCCGGCTTAGAGCATCGGCCACCACGTTGGCCTTTCCAGGGTGATAATGAATGTCCAAGTCATAGTCCTTCATCAACTCCAACCATCTTCTTTGGCGCATATTCAATTCCTTTTGGGTGAAAATATATTTCAGGCTTTTATGATCTGTAAAAATATCACATGATACTCCATAAAGGTAGTGCCGCCAAATTTTTAAAGCAAAAATGACTGCAGCTAACTCAAGATCATGGGTAGGGTAATTTTTCTCATGGTTCCTTAGTTGTCTAGAAGCATAAGCAATTACTCTCCCATGTTGCATCGATACACACCCCAGGCCTGACTTTGACGCATCACTGAAAACAACATAACCTTTGTTTCCAATGGGCATGGCTAAGATTGGAGCTGATGTTAGCTTATCCTTTAGTTCTTGAAAGCTTTTCTCCTGATCATCTCCCCAATGGAATTTGAGGCCTTTCTTGGTTAACTGGGATAAGGGTGCAGCTATCTTGGAAAATCTTTCTACAAACCTCCGGTAATACCCAGCCAATCCTAGGAAGCTTCGCACCTCAGTGACATTGGTAGGTTGAGGCCATCCTTTTATCGCCTCGATCTTTGCGGGGTCCACTGATATTCCTTCCTCATTTATGATGTGACCCAAGAACCCAACTTCATTTAGCCAGAACTCACACTTCTTAAGCTTTGCATAAAGTTGCTTTTCTCTCAATAATTGTAACACTATCCTCAAGTGTCTTTCATGATCCTCTTTGCTCTTTGAATAGATCAGTATGTCATCAATGAACACCACTACGAACTGATCTAGGTATGGCTGGAAAATTCTATTCATCAAATCCATAAATGCTGCTGGAGCATTGGTCAAGCCAAATGACATTACTAAAAATTCATAATGGCCATATCTGGTCCGAAAGGCAGTCTTAGAAACATCTTCCGGCTTGATCTTTAATTGATGGTATCCTGATCTTAGGTCTATCTTGGAAAATATGCTGGCACCCTGAAGTTGATCAAAGAGGTCATCAATCCTTGGCAATGGGTATCGATTCTTGATAGTGACCTTGTTCAGCTCTCGATAATCTATACACAGCCTCATGCTCCCATCCTTCTTCTTGACAAATAATACCGGAGCACCCCAAGGTGATACACTCGGCCGAATAAACCCGAGGCTTAGCAACTCTTGCAACTGATCCTTCAATTCATTCATTTCTGCGGGTGCCATTCTATAAGGTGCCCTGGATATGGGACTTGTCCCAGGTAGAAGATTAATGGAAAATTCTACATCTCTATCTGGGGGTAAGCCGGGTAGATCCTCCGGAAAAACATCCGGATAGTCTCTTGCAACCTCTATGTTTTCAATCTTAATCTTCATGTCTTCTTCACCAATAAGGGTTGCCAAAAATCCTTGACACCCTTGCCTCAATAACTTAGTGGCCTTTAAGGCAGAAATGACTGGAGTGCAAATTTTATTCTTCATCCCCTCATACACTCTTTCGGGAGTTCCTTCTAACCTAAAAATTATCTTCTTCTGGTAACAGTCTACATGAACCCGATATGTTGACAACCAATCCATTCCTAGGATGATGTCAAACTCCATTTCTCCTAGCTTAATCAGGTCTGCCTGTGTCTTCATCTCACCTATGATGATTTTACATCCCTTATAACACTCGCTAGTGGTCACTCTGGCGCCTACAGGGGTTGACACCACTAGTTGATAGCTCAAGGGTTCGGGTTCCAAGTTAATAATTGCAGCAAAAGATGAACAAATAAAAGAGTGTGTAGCACCGGGATCAAACAATACTCGAGCAACATTATCGGATACACAGACGGTACCTTCCACCACGGCATTGGATGCTCGAGCCTCCTGCTGAGTGATTGCATTCATCCTTCCTTGAATCCTTGGTTGCTGTACAGATGCTTGTGTCATGGCCGAGCGAGTTCTGTTGAAAGGTTGCCGATAGGCAGTAGCTGGTCCTCCTGTTGTAGGGGCGATTCCCATGGTTGGTCTTCCTGTCCCTCTGCTAACTCCGGGGTATCCATGCAAGTTTGGGCAGTCCCTCCTCATGTGACCCATTCTTCCGCAGACAAAGCATTGTTTACCGGTGGCGCAACTACCAGTGTGACTTCGGTTGCACCTTGGACACCATTGGTTTCCTGCAAAGTTGGAGCGTTGGGAGGACATTGGTGATGCTGAATGGGGCAATCCCCTATTCTTGGGCCATGTGTTCATCTTGCTTCCCTGGGTGGGCATGATGGAAGATCCTGTACCTCTGTCGGGCCTCATGGACTGAGTTCCAAAACTCGGTGCATTATTATACCGGGGGCGCTTCATATAGGGCAGTTCCCTGGTCCTCATCTCTTGATTCTCCTGCATGTCCCTTTCAATTTCCATTGCCTTCTCCACAGCTTGACTGTAAACTTGCAGTTGGAAAGGGATCAGCTTACTCCTGATTTCTGGCCTCAAGCCCCTAACGAACCTTTTCGTCCTATCTTCCTCCTCGGACACCAATTTCTCAGCATACCTGGACAACTGAGTGAATTTAGCTTCATATTGACTCACTGTCCATTGCTCCTGCTTCAGCTCTTGGAACTCCATCGCAAGTCGGTCCTTCACTACTCCAGGGATGTACTTTTCATTGAACTTTGCAACTAAGAAGTTCCAAGAGATCTCCCTTCCCAAGTTCTTAGCTCCTCCTTTTACCATCTCCCACCAGCGCTCAGCCTCTCCTTGGAACATGAAAGAAGCGAAAGATACCCGCTGGGTTTCAGTACATTCCATTACATCCAGTATCTTTTCAATTTGTCGGAGCCATTCTTCAGCTTGAATAGGGTCAACTTCTCCTCTGAAGGCTGGTGGGTTGAGCTTTTGAAATTGTTCAAGAGCTCTACGGGGGTTGTTTACACTTGCCAGCTGCAACAGCCAATCTGGGATTCTGTCTGGCATTCCCCGATTAGCATTAGATTGCCCACTCAGAAATTCTTGACTTGCCGGGGGATGGACGCTCCCAATTGCGCTGTGCAATGGGACGTCGCCCTCCGAGTTGGCATCTGATGGAGGAAAATTCAAATCCATCTAATACCTAGAAGAATAGTTGAACATAATCAATGGTAACTCAATGATGACAAGTAGAATAGTTCACAAACAAAACACTGATTTCATTTATGCATAAAGCGTTTTCATGGTAACATATACATTAGCATGGCTGCATTCATTCAAAACATACCAATGCAGTCATAAAAGGATACATGGTCATACATGTAACTATTGACGACCACTTTCTTTACAAAAAAAAAATATTACTTATGTGAATCGACATTCCTTTTCTTCAAAAACAAAAACAACAAAAACAAAAATGCCACCCATCTAAATTCCCTTCAAGGGGTGATGTTAGATCCCGAGGAGCTCTCCTCCCGATCTTCCCCTACAGGTTCTTCTTCTGGATCCTCTTCTTCTGGTTCTTCTTCTACTGGTTCTTCTTCTTCTGGTTCTTCTTCCATTGGTTCTTCTTCTTCTGGTCTTCTTCTTCTGGTTCTTCTACTACTTCCTCCAGTACAACATCAAAATCATATCCCCAATTTTCATTTTCATCGTACAGGTCCATATCTTCCACCCAGCAAGAATTCCACCAAATACCCCCAACGAAAATCCTTCCGTCAGGGTTCATCTCCTCATTAGGTAGGACTCCCAAGTCCTCAGTTACTGGTGCGTCTCTTATGGCACTTTCTGCCTCATTAATGTCATCTACCTCATCTTGCCCCATGCGAATCCCTGCATCTAAATTGTCTGGGGAACCTTTAAGAATGACATTTGGATTGGTCTCGTCAGATTCAAAATCCCAGTCCATTGGGTCCGCGATCCAACTTAAACTTTCCGACTCCGGACCGTCAGACGATGATCCAGTCATCTCAGAATCTCCCATCTGTAGAAGTAAGACATTTATATTAGCTGATGTGTCTTCCAATTCTCCCCAAAGCAATAATTTGCATGAATATAAAATCAAGATATGATAGAAAATCACCACTTATATAACCATGCCGATCTTTCATAAATTTTTCCTATGCACAACTGTCCTACCCATAGGTTCAACCCTGACTTATGTGATATTTTGATTGTTCTCCCTTTCCGGTGTCCCATAACACTGGAATTTCTTACAGAAGGGCCCGCACCCCTTGCAAGATCCATTTGAATTAAGGTATGCGGGTACCCACATTCAAATGTGGAGAACCGTTAAATATCCTACATTTCAGGGCCAAATACTCTAAAACTATACCATCATCCTAATACCCCATATCTAATTTAATCTAGTACACATATAAATCTCACATGACTTCATAACCAGTCTTGCATACTACATCCATCTAGGCTAACCTTGCCTAAATCATGCTCTGATACCAATTGTAACGGCCCCAGTTTCTAATAAACAAGATTAGGCCTACAATACCATTTATCTCCATTATCCTTAAATTAAGAAAATTTTGACAGCATCATGCTAAATATTTCCTTTATTTCTCACTTACAATAACCAAGATTTCGGCTCAAAGGCCTACTTATTTCACCAAGAATTTCGGCACACCCGGCCTACTTATCATATCACATGCACCAAACCTTAACCATAAACACATATCATAACTTAATTTCCTCCAATGCAAGCATAATCTTTTCATCAACAATACAAGAGTTACTTCCCAACCGTAGTATTCCCACACATGGTCACCATCCAAGTTCAAGAACATACATATCCAAGGGATTCACAATCCAGAATATTATATTACATACAAGACCAAGGTCTCAACTACTATAAGAACAAAATGTACTCCGAGTACAACCTAACATGTTTTCCATAAAGACTTCAATAAGGTCTATACATACATATTTAAGATAACAAGACAAAATCAAAATGATACCACAACATCTTATGCCATCCATAACTTAACCTTTCCATTTAGAGAGGTCTCTTACCCTTATCCAAACCTGAAAAGATGGAAAGAGAAATAAAATGAGCTCGACAGCTCAATGAGTAAACCATATCATAGGGTATTGATATAATGATTTCATAAGATAAACATTTTAGAAGAGGTAAGTTACAATGAGTCCCATAAACAATAATTTATTCAAGTTACCTTACTTGTTCCAAGTTCCATATACATATGTGGTTTACATGACTCCACTATCAAAAGTTTCGTTTCGTTATATCATGACACAAAAGATATAAATGTATGAATATGTATGAAATTCTCGTGGATGAGTCCACTCACATCAACTCGGCTCGTTATACCCATAAAGTGACATTCTAGTTTAACACAAGCATTATCAATCATGAATGCAACTTGACAGTTCACATTTAGATGTCATTCAATATAAATGAAATTTCCCCGCCTTCCACCTCCTACCGGCTCCCGCACGGCCCCTTCCTCCTTATATATATATAATTCATATAAAACATATAAGTTTCCCCATCTTCCCCCCTCCTACCGGCTCCCGCACGGCCCCTTCCTCCTTATATATATATATACATGTGTCAAATCCCCGTCTTCCCCCCTCCTACCGGCTCCCGCACGGCCCCTTCCTCCTATATATATATAAATGCATCATGCAAGTCTAAGTTATGAAATTCATACTAAGCAATATAAAACTAACTTACATGTCATGCCCAAAATGATGTGCAACAATAAAGAAACATGCACTTGGGTTTCCTAAAATCATGGTAACGCCGTAATGCGCCACTTCCAACCCCGTATGCACATATGCATCATCCACATGTACTCACTGGTACACAACATAAAGTTATGACATAAAGAGGGATTATTCCCCATGTACTCTTGTGAACATAAAGTAAGCTTCAGGTTTATATCATACCTATATCGAATCGATTATCATGATAATAACCAAGAAAGATAGCGAAATAATCATGCTAATTTGGCTCAATAGGCATACATAATATACTAGAACATGAGTTCTACACACGCATATCATAACGATGTAATGTAGAGACATAACAAGCATATAATACCCTTTGCATTGCAATTAACCTAAAGTTAATTACCAAACATCGAATTTAGGATGCTAAATTACCTTATTTAAGTTAAATTAGTGAGCTAAAACATGTATATCACACATTTATCTCATCACAACATGATATAGGGCACAATAATTAAGTAATACTCATTTATTTCCATCTAGTGTAAAGATATCACAAAAACAGCAAATACTACCATTGTGGGTCACCTACACAAATTCAAAGTTCAGATTTTTTCAAGCATTAATAGAATAACATAACCCTAATAGTTAGGTTTACTCACAATGCTTTAATACTCTGAAACAGAGAATTAAACTTCAGGATAATGCTGTTTGGCCGTGGAAGATCTCTCCCCCAGCTCACCAGGAACCTCCTCCCCAAAGATCGGGCCTTCCCTCCCCCAAATTGCCGCGGAATCCTCTTCTTTGCCGCAGATTTGCGGCAAAGTAGCAGCAGCTCGCGTGCTGCTGCGGCTCTGCTTGCTGCGCGCGCGTGTCTCCTCCTTCCCTCTGGTGGATTCTTGATTCAGAGTTGAGAGAGGCTAGGATTTAGGGCTAGAGAGGGTATCCTAGTTCTTATCTTCCAATTCTAGAGAGGAGATGAAATGGAGGATTTAGGGTTTCAAGTTCTTCACACAAGAGAGGGAAAAATTGCAGAATTTGGGAGAGAAAATCTGCAGAATTTTTGGGAGAGGAAGATGAAGAGGCAAGCTTGGTAGTCAACTCCTTGGAATTGCAAGAACTAGGTGGTGTTCTCTCATGATGCCACTTGGCCAAGACCCCTCTCAAGGTGCCACATGGAAACCCAAACCTCAAGAAATATTAGCCCCTTTAATCTTCCCCCTAATGCATACTTACCACTAAAAAGGTATTAGGATAAGCTTGGTGATTAAGGGGATATGAAGGATTATGTTGACATTAACTTTTACTATTGCTTAAGTCATAAATTTGCCCAAAATACATGTACATAGGCCTTCATGCTAATCATTTTTTAGTCACCACAATCAAATAGTTAATAGAAACTTTAAAAAAAAAAAGGGAAGTGGGTCTATTAATTAAGTTTAATTTGTTGACATAGAATTATGGAGGGTGACTACTTCTATATAATGCCTTAACCAAAATTCTTAATATTTAAGGTGAGGAGAAATTAGGTACAATAAAATTTTGGTTGTTACATCTTGCGATATTTAGTTTTGTTATTTCTCATCAATGAAACAAGTAAACATATTCTTCTTTTTCTTTAAAAAGAACCTTGGCCACAAGTTCACAATAATAATAGGTTTTCCTTAAAAATATTGTAACTGTTGAAATACAAGTATATATTGTAATTTTGAAATTTTGATGCAGTGACAAGGACTTTAATAAGTAACAATTAAAGAACAATTTCTAATACAACTTACTCCTACCTATAATATGATCATGTAAGTGTGTTTCTTTTTCTTCTTCTCCTTTACTCCATTTTACTGTACATAGCAGGGCAATTCATGGAACATCCTTTTCTCCCCAACATACCTATACATATGAATTAAAGACCATGTCCATGGAACAAGCCATTCTGTCATGCATTACACCACAAACATCAACCTAAACCCCACTCATTAGATCACTATCAACTTAGATATATGGCTGAGTTTTGTTGCATTTGGAACCTTTTTATTATCAAGAAATTTAAGGATTCTCTTTCCCTATATATCCAAAATTTCAGAGTATCCATCCAAATGCACCCCTTAATATATTACTGAACTTTGTCCCAATTTGGTCAAGTGACTCAAACTCGTCTACAACTTTTTTGTCTTCAACTTTATTGTCTTCATTTGCTCACCTCTCTCTACACGTAAAAGGATATGTTTGCATGCGCTAGCTACTTTGCTTGGTTGTGTACGTTGTAGGCCACACTATCCACTATCAAAAGCTAGCTAGCTTACTTGGTGGTAGTTCAATGCATTACTCCACTTGAGTTCATGAACGAACAAAGACGTACTCTGTTCATCTACCCACTTCAAAGTTAGCCACCCACGTACCCTCTCTTTCAAGTTAGATAGGGTTCAATTGACAACCGACCTCGCTTTATATCATAACAAGGGCAAGCAGAAGCATCTTCTTTAGACGTAATTCTCTCTTTTTTGTTTTCCCTTCATCTTCCATGAGATACAGGAAGCAAAAGAGCAGGAAATTAAGTGGGGAACTTTCACAAAAGAAGAAAGAAAGAAAATTTTCATGACCTCAATATAAGAGAAGGAAACAACAAATGTAATGTATAATAGGCCAAGCATTGAGTGTGATACACATGTAAGGACAATGATGTGTTTCACATTTCAAGATGCGTTTAAACAAATTTTTTTGTGTGTAATTTGTTACTATTTGTTTCTAGCTTTCCTTTCGTCACGTGAGAATGTCTAAAATATAGAAAATTTAGAAATTTACGATGAAATATTTCCCGTCTATCTCGTATTAAATCTAGAAAGTCTGTAAATTTAATATCTTCTTATTTAGAATTCATATACTAAAGTTAGGACAATGAGCCACTACTATAAACAAATCTTTTTCCTTTATTTATTTTTTTCTTGATTAGAGCTAGCATGCAGTCGGCAATCTCAAAGGGACTATACAGTGATTAGTTGCCTTTTAAACCGATCGAACCCTTTCAGGCACTAATACTATCATACACATAGATGTCAATGTCAAGCACTTTAATTGAGAATTCAATCATTAGAGGTCTCTAACGAAAATTCAATTTCAGAGCTTGTTTGTAAAAGAGATTCCAAAGTTAAAAGTATTTTATGTTGGCTGTTAAGCAGGGCCAGCTCTTATCTAAATCCTTATATGCCTATATATGAGATGGACTTGTCATTACGGAAGGATTCGAGCCCGAATCTTTCCACTCAAGTACAACCCTCCGATATTCGAATATAAGATCCACTCTGTTAAAATTGATTTATATTATTTCAAGTATCTATAAACCAAAAATCAAATGTTTTGAATACTTTTTGCCCATCCGTCAAGTGGCACAAAATGAACGGCCGAAAGTAGTGAGTTGGTTAGATCTATGCCTTTAGACAACAAATTTTTGATCCGGCCATTTGATTATGATATAAACATTTAAAAACCCCTAAAAACTAATTTTGTTAAGTTTTGAATGTTCTATACCGTTAAACTAATTAACTCACTATTTAGGTCGTCAGTTTTTCCTCTACTTGATGCATGGGCAAAAAGTATTCAAAACACTTGATTTTTAATTTATAGATACTTGAAATGATATAGACCAACTTCAACGAATTAGAGCTTATATTCGAATGTCGAATGTTGGTATTTGAGTGGGAAGAATTCGGCCTCAAATCCTTCCGTAATGACACAAGTCTATCTCTTGTGTCATTCCAGAAGGATTCGAGCCCGAATCCTTCCCACTCAAATACAACCCTCCAATATTCGAATATAAAATTCACTCTGTTTAAATTAATTTATATTATTTTAAGTATATAAACAAAAATCAAGTGTTTTAAATACTTTTTGCCCATTCATCAAGCGGCGCAAAATGGACGGCCGAAAGTAGTGAGTTGGTTAGACCTATATTTTTAGACATACAAATTCTCGATCCGGTCATTTGATCATATTCTAAATATTTAAAAAACCCTACAAACCAATTTTTGTTAGATTTCAAATGTTCTACACTGTTAAACTAACCAACTCACTATTTATACTATTTGTTTTTTCTCTACTTGATGCATGGACAAAAAGTATTCAAAACATCTTATTTTTAGTTTATAGATACTTGAAATAATATAGATCAACTTCAACAAAGAGTGAATCTTGTATTCAAATGTCGGATGTTGGTATTTCAGTGGGAAGGATTCAACCTCGAATCCTTCGGAATGACACAAGTCTCTCTCTATATATATATATGTGTGTGTGTATCATTTTACTCTTTCAAAAATACTCTTAATATAGAAAATTTGATATGTCAATAGTTTGACTTTCCATCCAATTCAGGTCATTGAAATAATCTCTTCTTTGAAAGTTGATTACATTGTACTATCGGGTTTATGTATGCACCATGGAAAAGATTTTTAAAAAGTGGGGTAATATGATAGGGATAAGAAAAAATATTTTTAAGGAGATTTTCTATAATTAGGTACTATTTCTAAAGTACCAAGTGTTTTATTTGAAATTCGCCCTTTTGTAGATGTTTGGTTTGGGTTCAAACTCATGAGTGGACTCAACTTGGGGCTCTTGTAATTGTTGGAATTGAAGAATATAAAGGTGAATCTTCGAGTTGAATTATGGCGAGATCCGTTGATCGAATCAACCGGATGATGGTTGGAGTGTGTTCTCCTTCCATTTGTGATGAACGTAGTATATTCACATGTTCAATTCCGACTTCGAATGAATGAGATATTCAAGTCCAAAGATTGCCTAATTCAAAGACAAAAAGGGACTAAAGTTAGCTACAAGCATTTAGTCCCACATTGGCCGTGTGATGGAAGCCTATGGGGTATAAATAGAGAAAAATGAGAACAAAGGGTGTGCCCTTTGGGTACTTGGAGTTTTCGCGCGCGAAAAAGAGGGAACTGTGCACGTACATACGTACGTGCGCGCATGCACGCCGCCGCTGGCGGCGGCCGGCCGGTGCCGGGCCGGGTCGGGCACGGGCTTGGGTCTGAGTCTGAGTTCGGGTTCCCTACCTGGCCTGGTTCTTTTTGAATCAGGGTCCGTAGGTATGGGCCGAACCGCTCCAGCCCGCCCGCGAAAGGATTCGAACCACCCGCCAACGGGTGTCCGCGCGAACAGATCCGAACCGTTCGCCAACCGCTGTCGGAAAACCGACCGTGCGGTTGGGCGGTTGATCGGTTGCGACGGTTCTGTCCGAACCGTCACAATTGTTGTCTTTTTGGCGGACGAGAATACCCTTCCGGAGCGCTATAAATAGCGCTCCAGAGGTTCATTCTCAGACACACCAAACAGAAAGATCTCTCTCTCTCTCTACAGTTCTGAATTAAGTTCTGAACTGGGCTCCAGCGAAGTGGGAATCCACGACTTCCAGAGCGACTTCCAGCGAAGTGGGAATCCGCGACTTCCAGCGTGAAGTGGGAATCCAAAGCAACTTCCTAAAAGGAGATTCTGCCAAATTATTCTGAAAGAGGAATCAGAAAATTCAACAGATTCTTTTATAAGACTTGTTGTCTGAATCTGGTACTTCTGAAGAAAGATATTCTTCTACCTTCCTTTATCCTTAACAGTGGGTGCTCCTCCAAAAAGAGTAATGCAAATATTCATTTGAAATTTGTCATTATACCGCTGCTTTTATAATCCTGTGTAGGTACTGGTTGACTACGGTTCGACCGTACGGTGATTTGGTAGTGCTATCCAAATACCGTGAAGAAGTGTTGTATCTTGGGAGACCAGCGTCCATTATCCCGTTAGCACCGGTGCGGGGGGACGTAATTGTCTTAAGGAGATTCGCTCTAAGCGTACCTCATTTCAAATACTGTATAAGTGGATTAAGTCCTTTATACAGGGGATATACTCTACAGTATATCGAGATTGACTTAGATTCAGTCCAAGTGATACTGTATAAGTGGACTAAGTCCTTTATACAGGAAATATACTTTACAGTATATCGAGACTGACTTGGATTCAGTCTAATTGGTGCTTAAACCAAGGAAGGAAATTGAAATGTGGTTCTTAAATTAAGGAACGTTCTATTGAACGGAAAACCTCCCACCTGATATTTGCCGACCTGGCCAATTAGATTGTTGATATCTCAGTGATCTTGATTAGTTGTCAGATTGATTCTTGTTAAGCAGAATTTCCAACAGTAATTTGGTTCAAGAGAGATGTGACCACTTAGGTTAAATTTGTCAAGTTGGTTCAATCCACGCGCGAGTTGGATTAGGACTTAAGCCATGATGAAATTTAAGTCAAAAGATAAGAGAGAGTTCTCATCCAATTATTTAATTTTTTATTTCTCATCCTCAAAGGTGGAGTCTTGGAGTGAAATAAGAAGAGAGAGGGGAAGCAGTTAGGTCACAAATGCTCCATTGGATTGATTTGCTCAACAATTTCACACCATCTTAGAGATTGAGTCCTTATATCTTGTTTGGGAGAATATTCTTACAAATGGGTTTGATAGATTAGAGTTAGTGAGGTAACATTGAATTCTTTTCCACTTTCATTTGTAGATCCTCAAGTTTGTAGTAGTTTTGGAGGAGGTTGTATGGTGTTATCTTCTTATTGATTCTAGTGAAATATTTCTCTTTTGCATTAGTAGACGTAGGCTCGGGACGTGGCCGAACCACATTAAAATCTTGGTGTTGTTATGCTTGTTGCTAAATATATTCTGCACTTTCTATTCATCATATTCTTGTAAGATATTTCTTTATTCGATCTATACCATATTTTCTAGTCCATATCATGACACACGTAAAACTTATGTTAGTCAACATATTAGGCGTATCTAATAGGTGCACTAAGTTATAAAGGTTGGTAGGACCTAATACTACTATCTTATTAGGGTTATGAGCATTATATGAAGCCAATAATCAAAAGGTTATACATAGAGAGGAAGTCCCTCTCTGTAGTTATGAATTGATTTCTACCTATAAGAGGCTAGATTAAGCAGAGAAAAAATTCGGGCCAGTTCATCATCTTTCGAAGAGGTATGTTATTTAAAACTTCTTCATTAAGATTCATCATATATGCTATTTAAATCCATACATAGTTACAGTTGATCCTTTGCTATGATATATGAATTCTTACAAGTGGTATGAAAATCCATATATAGTTATAGTTGCTCCTTTATTATGATATATGAATTCTTACAAGTAATATGAGAGCCTCACTATGTTATCTATGTTTTGAGATCAAATTATGTATGATTTTTTTTTTTTTTTTTTTTTGTTTAAGAAGAGTAATGGAGAAACCCTCGATCTACATACAAAATTTCTTGCACAAGTTGCTTGCTAAGTTTTTTGAAACCCTAGAAATCATTAAATAAACTATAACTAGGATTTTTTCTAAAAAGGCACTGGGGTGACACACGCTAGATTTAATTATTGAGCATGTTTTACTGTGATTTAAACTATGTGCGATTGGGATTTCGGGAAGCAACAGATTGTATTTTGTTAGTTTTCAGATGAATTAGATGTAGATACTTTAATCATTGACTACAATGAATCTATTTTTCGCTTATTATGTATAGAATGGATTAGCCAATGGGATAAGGGTCAATATGATAAATTATTAATTTGATGGGAATTTATTCCTTACTTCTTTTGCTTGTAAGGGCTGTGTTGATTCGTTAAGAGAACATCTTGACACATTGTAGCCTCTATTCATAAATGAATCAGCAAGCTTAGATTTTAGTGCTGTGTTAGGTACCTGAGATGCATTGATTAGTACACAGAGAGAATATTATTTATTCTTATGATTAAAATGAAAGATTATACTCGAAATTGTAGCTTGTTTCTGTTTTATAAGATACTTTGATTTTTGGCAAATATTAAATGTTTTGTTTGGGAAGTCTGAACTAGTGCCTATTTGAGGATTTTGTTGCTTGGTTAGATGTTGAGTCTAAGATTTTTGGTTTATTAGCATCTGAGTATTTCAGAAAAGTATGACTCATTATGGTGGTCTTGACTTCTTGGATTATATCAATTACACGGAATACATGCTTATTTCAATACATGCCTATTTCCTCGACCAGCATCCTGCGGATTTTTCATAGTTTATTGGCTTCAGATGCTTATTTGAACTACTCTGAATGAAATTAAAAAATTGAATCAGTTATTTGTTGAAATTGTAAAAGACTTGAAGGAAAATAACTTAATACTTAATATTCCGATGAACTTTGCCATTTTTTTTTTGAAAAGAAGATATGAGGATCTCTCCTATTAAGTTTCACTATGATTAATACTAGTTTTCTAGGACGTAAAAAATCAGTTTGTTATTAGTAACTTAATTCTGTTTTACGTTCAAGCTGTGAATGTGAATATGACTACATGTGTTCAATTAAAAGGTATTTTCATCAAAGTTTTATTGATGAAAACAAATATTATCACATTCCATAGAGTATAATATCTTCATTTATGCGAGATAAGATTAATGACTGTTTGAATAAAATCTAATATGATTAGGTAAATTTACCCAAAGGTAGACTATTAGTAACATATTATGTTTCATTATTGTTGACCCAAAGGCTCATCATTCTACTTTTGATGATAATTAACTCATATAATTATAGTACTAATGATCTTATATTTAATAAGTTTCTAATATTCAATCAAGATCTTAGTTGGTATTTAGTTTCAATAAAAGATTCGAAGTCAAGTTTTGAATGTAGCACATGTTGATTCAAGAGATCGCGCTTCAAGATCGCATCAAGTACTCAAAGAGGAGTCTAACTCGTCTGGATCAAGTTAAGATGGAGAAGAAGATTTTCAAGAGAAGACTTGAATCCTAATTTGTAAGTTTAAGATTTTATTTTAGATAAAATGTAAAGGATAAATTAGTTGTGGATTGCTCAAGCTCATATACACACAACACAAAATATTTCATAACTTTCATGTTTAAGTTTAATTTTTAGAAAATATAGTTTTGGTTTTGATTTTCAAGTAAATCTTTTTCGTTTTGATTTTCAAGAATACATCTTTCGGATTCATGAATAGATTTCATCAAAATAAGTTTACATGATTTGTATGTATATTGAATTTCATTCATATACACTATTGCTTCATATTGTTTAGAAAACTTATTTTGATAAGTTTATATCATATATTCAAGTTTTGTATTTATCAAAACTTATTTTGAGATTATTGTCAAAAATAAGTATATTTCATTCTCTTTGTGTATTAACTTCTATCCATACATGTTATACTTCAACTGTATTTAAATATCTTGTTTTTGTATTTGTACAAGTTTTGAAAAAAATCTAGTTTCCATTTAGAAAGTTTGTTTTTAAAAAATACGGTTTTGATTTAAGCTTCAATATTATACCTAAAAAATAGTTCAAATTGTTTGTAATATTTGTTGATTTTTAATCACACATATTTGTACTTCAAAGTATTTCAATGAGCCAAGTTTTGTGAAATTTATAGGATTTAAATTGAATTTTTATAGGTTTTACAAGTCCAAGTTTTTATCCTTAAAACCCTGAAAATTTAATTTTTGAGCAGCTATCGGCCAACCGACTGGTCGACCGAGCGATCGACCGACGTGCACAGAAACGTGCACGCACCCAATGCCCTTGGCTCTGTCGACTGACTGGCTCACCCAACTCTCGGTTGGGTCGCGGTCAATCGAGCGGTCGACCGACAGAGAAAATATTTCTCTATAACCTGGGGACAGTCGACTGGTAACCCCAACGGTCATAAATTTGACCGTTGACTAGTCGACCGGGCCAGTCGGCCGACAGGTCATCTGGCCTGTAACGACTAGTTTTTGGACTGTCTATAAAAAGGGACTTTTGGTCAGATTTTGGATAAGAGTTTTGAAAGTGTTTTCAAGAGCTCTTTCTCAAAGTTTCTTAACAAGTTTAGAGCTTTATTTCCATATGAAATAAAGAGTTTATCAAGAGCATTTTCTCTTGTATTTTCAAAAAGATTTCTTGAGTTTTTCACCTCCACATCTATCTTGTTTTCTCACACAAGCTTGAACCATCTATTGTTATATCCATCCTCTAGGGATCCTTATTGTGACAGTGTTTGTTGGTGATAAGTGAAGAGAACACCAAGTATTCAAATTTGTAATTTGAAGGAGTTGTAGAAGTTGCGGCCTCGGCGAGCTTATAGGTTTTTCGTGTATTGTTCTTGCGGGAACAAATGAGGGACTTGCGGGTCCAAGAGTTTTTGAGGGAGCTCATTGTAGGTGTTGCAGAACCAATTGATCTTGCGGGATCAATTTCAGTAGAAATCCTTCATTGCGGTGAAGGCGGGGACGTAGAGCAAGTGGCTCGAACCTCAAAACAATTCTCCTGTGTTTGCGATTGCTCATCTATCTCTCAATTCACTTGTGTTTTATATCTTGCATACTCTTAATTGTCCATATCTCTATATGCTTGATATTTACTTGTATTTTATTGATATACTTGCTTCGGATCATTTAGTATTTTGCATGCTCTTATTCCTTGTACATTATTTGCATGCTTGTGTTTGTGCTCACACTAGTATTCAACCAAGAAAGTTATAGAAGCATCTCAACTCTTAATTTAGAGGAATCTTGAGGAGAAGTCCAGGGCTCTTCACCAAGAATTTAGCTTCACTCTTTGGTTATATGTTATGTGTAGTTTTAGTTTCCAAATTAGTTTATTTGGCATTAGATTAGCTAGTCATCTATTCACCCCCTCTAGGTGACCTACAAGTGGTATCAGAGTTTGGTGCTCTTGATTTGAGTCTAACAACATAGAGTTAAAGATTCTATTTTTCTAATCACAATATTTGCATACACGCACAAGGATTTTATTGCACCTCTCATGTTTGACATTCTTAACTTTCAAACATGGAAATTTAAGATGTCTATGTATCTCAAAGCCTTAGGTATTCATGTTTATCTTGCCACCATTAAAAATTCATATTTTGTTAATGGTAACTATCTTGAGGTTAATATAAAAGCCATCCATGTCTTAAAGTCTACCCTAAATGATGATTATTTATCTAGAGTTGCTAACATTGATTAGGCTTTTATAATTTGAAACACTCTCATCACTCTCGATGAACAAACACCACATGACAAGGAGAGTGACTCGGAGGAAGGAAGTACTACTTCCAACATATGCTATATGGTTCAAGGATACCCCCTTGGGGTAAATTCTGATTGTGAGGTTGATGATGATAATGAAGTGCCATATGATGAACTTGTTATGTTTTATCAAAAACTTCTTAAAAATATGATTTGTTAAAAGATAAAAATGAAAAATTGAAGAAAGAAAATAATTTTTTGTTAAATAAGAATAGTCTTGTTTTAAAAGAAAAAGATTTTTTTTAAAATGAATTTGAAATTATTTCAAAAAAATGAATCTTTGAAAAATAAAGTTGTTTTGATGTCTAAAGAAAAGAAAACTAATTTAAATGAAAATAAACTTTTGAAAAAGAAAATTGTTTTAAAGGAAAAGGAAAATATTTCTATTTTTAAAAAGAAAAAGAATTTTGTTTCTCATATTTCTTCTTTCAAAATTAATAATGATATTTGTATTGTGAAGAAGAAAATTGATCGTTTAGCCTCTACTTTGAGCCAATGTGCATTTAATCACTCTAAATTGGAATCTATATTTCACAAGAAACATATTCCACGTGTTCATGCACATACCTTACGACATACATCTTATGCACACCATATTCACACCCATGCTCACATGTATGTTAGAATGTACACTTGTACATATTGTGGCCGTAAAGACTATCTTGCAAAATTTATTTTGATAGGTTATATTCTTCAAATTTGCAAATAAAAATGTTTGGGTTCCTATTGCTACTAACCCTCATGGACCAAAAAAGATATGGGTATCAAAATCTCCACCTCTTCTTTTTTTTTTATGTAGGTGTGGGCTCTCACAAAACGCGAGAGGATTGGTGCCTTGATAATAAATACAATCGGAGTTCGACGGACATATCATGGATGCATCACTATCAAGGAGTTTTGGTGGAAGTATCACCTCATTTTTGAAGAAATAGATTAGCTATATCAGTATTGGTAACAATTTCATCCTCCATTTTAAATTTTTTTTTTAATGCTTATATGCCAGTGTAAGTAGCTTAAACTCTATCATATGTTGTTTTGTGCTATTAGTTGAGTTTATTGAGTGCCAAGCTATGCATGTATTTTTGAAAATAATGTTCATATTTTCAAATGAAGTTCCATGCCTATTTTTGTTGAATTCATATTTTTACATGATTTATTTAAAGCATATATTGATTTAAATATTTATATCATATATCCATGTGTGAATCTTATTAAAACTTGTGTTATATATGAACAATTTTTGAGTTACATGCTATACATGTTTTATTTTTTGTATACTCATTTCATGTTTGATTGTGTATTATATGTCCTAATTTTGATGATTCTTACATGATTATATGATATACCATATCTTTGAGAAAAATAATTTCATATGAGTTTTGTTTTGAGCTTTAGTATTTTATTTTCATGAATATGTTATTCAATTGAGCACTCACTTTTATGTTTACTCATGACTTTGTTTTCATGAGCATATGTTTTTATACTTTACTGATCTTGAGTGTCATTTATTATATATCTAGCATATTTCATGAAATATATGATTGTTTTTATGTTTGAAGAATTTTTAACTAGTTTTTCAAAACTATTTTAAACTAGTTACTTATTCTTCAATTGGAAGTGTTTTCAAACTATGCTAAAATTATTTTCAAATCTTATTTTTGAAAACACTTATCTTACAAGGGCGATTGGTTGGGCGACCATGCTTTGTGTACCTTATTGAACATCTTTTTAAACATGTGCTGATAGAGTGGTAGTCATGAGTTATACACGTACTTATCAAGAAAATGATTTTTCTATGCTCATACTTATTTTCTATATATGTATGCATCATACTTCAATTGTTAAATTGATCATACATACATATATATGATTTTTTATGCTAGATTAAAATGTTCATACATATTTTTTAGCATAAATTATTTTATGCTAAGCTTCATTTAGTTCTAAATGTTAATTGATATCTTTTACAAGCTTCATCATTTCAAAAAGAAGGGACAAAAATTCTTTGACTTGAAATGATTTCATTGATTTATCAAATTTATTTGTTGATTTTAAATGGTATCAAAATCTTCAATTGATATCTTAATATTTATGTTTATTAGTTTAACAAAATTTATTTTTGTTGATTATACGAGGTATCAAATTTGTTGTTTTGTTTTAATTGTTTTATATTTGTATCAAAATTTATTTTAATCGGTTTTCAAAATTTGTCTTGATATGTATTGCTTATATGTAAGAGGAGCTTAACATCTCCTTCACATATAAATTCATGTTGAGTATTGTTGGAATTGAAGAATATAAAGGTGAATCTTCGAGTTGAATTATGGCGAGATCCGTTGATCGAATCAACCGGATGATGGTTGGAGTGTGTTCTCCTTCCATTTGTGATGAACGTGGTATATTCACATGTTCAATTCCGACTTCGAATGAATGAGATATTCAAGTCTCAATTGCCTAATTCAAAGCCAAATGGGACTAAAGTTAGCTACAAGCATTTAGTCCCACATTGGCCATGGGATGGAAGCCTATGGTGTATAAATAGAGAAAATTGAGAACAAAGGACGTGCCCTTTGGGTACTTGGAGTTTTCGCGCGCGAAAAGGAGGGAGTTATGCTCGCACTTGCGTGCGAGCGCGCGCGTGCCGCTGGCGGCGGCCGGTCGGCCAGCGCCGGTGCCGGGCGCGGGCTCGGGCTCGGGCTTGGGTCTGGGTCTGGGTTCGGGTTCGGGTTCCCTACTTGGACTGGTTCTTTTTGAATCGGGTCTCAGGGTATGGGCCGAACAGATCCGCTCCACTCCACTACCCAATCCGCTCCAGCCCGCCAACGGGCGTCCGCGCGAACCGACCCGCTCCGCTCCGCGTCAGTTGGACTGCCAACAGTTGCGACTGTTGGGCTGCCAACAGACACGACTGCTGGGTCGAAAGGGTGCGACCTTTGGTTTGGGTTCGAACCTGTTGGGCACTCCTAGAAGGCTATATAAAGGGCTCCAGATTCTCAATTCAAAACACACCAACACCAATCTTCTCTTCTCTCTCTGAATTCTGAATTGCAAATTAAGTTTTGCATTCTGAATTGCAAAGTAGAGTTCTGAAGTGAAGTGACTTCCAAAAGGGAGTTCTGAAGTGACTTCCAACCTGAAGTGGGAATCCGCGATTTCCAGCGTAAAGTGGGAATCCGAAGCGACTTCCTAAAGGAGATTCTGCCAAGTTCTTCAACCTTCCTACATCCTTAACAGTGGGTGTTCCTCCAAAAGAGTAAGACAAATATTCATTTAAAATTTGTCATTATACCGCTGCTTTGCTAATCCTGTGTAGGTACTGGTTGACTACGGTTCGACCGTACGGTGATTTGGTAGTGCTATCCAAATACCGTGAAGAAGTGTTGTATCTTGGGAGACCAGCGTCCATTATCCCGTTAGCACCGGTGCGGGGGACGTAATTGTCTTAAGGAGATTCGCTCTAAGCGTACCTCACTTCAAATACTGTATAAGTGGATTAAGTCCTTTATACAGGGGATATACTTTACAGTATATCGAGATTGACTTAGATTCAGTCTAAGTGATACTGTATAAGTGGATTAAGTCCTTTATACAGGGGATATACTTTACAGTATATCGAGACTGACTTGGATTCAGTCTAATTGGTGCTTAAACCAAGGAAGGAAATTGAAAGGTGGTTCTTAAATTAAGGAACGTTCTATTGAATGGAAAACCTCCCACCTGATATTTGCCGACCTGGCCAATTAGATTGTTGATATCTCAGTGATCTTGATTAGTTGTCAGATTGATTCTTGTTAAGCAGGATACCCAACAATCTTAAGACAATTATTGTTTCTTACTTCTGTTCTGCTTGAACTTGCGAAAGATGTCTGAGACTAATCAAGATAGCTCAAGCAAGGCACCAAACATGCAGATGCAAGCTTTGATGCCAACTCCACTTCCTAACCCGAAGCCAGAGAAGCCAGGAAAATTTGATGGCGCAAAATTCAAGAGGTGGCAACAGAAGATGCTCTTCTACTTGACCACTCTTCATCTGGCCAGATTCCTGCAAGAAGATCCACCAGAGTCTGCAACTGATGCATGGACTCAATGTGACTTCCTTTGCCGAAATTATGTTTTAAATGGACTGCATGACTCTCTTTACAATGTCTACAGTCCTATCACAACGACAAAGAAGTTTTGGGCCAGTCTTGATAAGAAGTACAAGACTGAGGATGCTGGTACCAAGAAGTTCGTCGTAGGACGATTTTTAGAGTACAAAATGGTGGACAGCAAGACTGTAATCAGTCAGGTGCAAGAGTTCCAACTTATCTTGCACGAGATAGAAGCTGAAGGTATGATTCTACCTGAAACTTTTCAGGTTGCTACTATCGTGGAGAAACTCCCACCTGCGTGGAGAGATTTCAAGAACTACCTTAAGCACAAGCGAAAGGAGTTGAAGTTGGAAGATCTCATTGTGAGGCTTCGAATCGAGGAGGACAACAGAAAGTCTGAGAAAAGGAGCAGTAAGAACTCCTACGAAGCAAAAGCCAATGTGATCGAAGACTCAAAGGGGAAAGCGTCTACTTCCAAAGGCTTAAAGCGGAAGAAGACTTCCCAGGGGTACAAAGGCAAGGTCCAAGAAGGCAAGAACATGCGCTTCAAGGGAACTTGCTACATCTGCAACAAAGAGGGGCATAAGGCGAATGAATGTCGCAGCCGTCTCAAACAAAACAAGAATCTTGTTGATGGTCTTTTTAAAGACAATGTTGCAGTGGTAGACAAAAAGTCCGTGTATTTGTACCCAAAGCTAATAAATAAAGGAAATTCTTCTGTTTATTTGCTTGAGTCTCCTAATTTATGGCATGCTAGATTAGGGCATGTAAATTACAAGTTTTTGAAGAACTTGTCTAATCTTGGATACATTCCTAAACTCAACTTGGAAGAAATTCGCAAGTGTGAGGTTTGTGTTGAGGCCAAGTTGGCTAAAAATTCATTTCACTCAATAGATCGAAATACAGAACCTTTAGGGTTAATTCATAGCGATCTATGTGACTTGAAGTTTATGCCAACTAGAGGCGGTAAAAAGTATTTCATTACTTTTATTGATGACTGTATAAGATACTGTTATGTGTATCTTTTAAACAGTAAAGATGAGGCAATAAATATGTTTACAACATATAAAGCCGAAGTTGAGAATCAACTCAACAAGAAAATCAAGATTCTAAAATCCGATAGAGGCGGAGAATATGAATCAAATGATTTTAGTGAGTTATGTGCTAGTTTTGGTATAATACATCAAACTACAGCACCATACACTCCTCAGCAGAATGGAATTGCTGAACGGAAGAACAGAACTTTGAAGGAGATGGTTAATTCCATGCTCGTAAGTTCTGGAGCTCCGCAGAACTTGTGGGGGGAAGCTCTATTAACTGCAAATCATATTCTAAATAGAGTACCCCACAAGAAACTTGGTCTTATACCATTCGAGTTATGGCATGGAAGGACACCTTCCTACCATTACCTCAAAATGTGGGGTGCCTTGCAAAGGTGCTAGCACCATTACCTAAAAAGACTAAGTTGGGAGCAAAAACTATGGACTGCATATTCATAGGCTATGCCTTGAATAATAGTGCCTATAGATTTCTGGTTCATAAATCAGAAATACCAGATATTCATGTATACATGATTATCGAATCTCGAGATGCTGTGTTCTTTGAAGACATCTTTCCGTACAAACGGGAAGCAGATAAGACTTCTGAGAAAAGAACACACGAGATGGCGTTCAGGGACGAAAGCCCCGAGGAACCAATTGTTAATGTGGAAACTGAACCAAGAAGAAGTCAGAGATCTAGAATCTCAAAATCTTTTGGTCCAGATTTCATAGCATATGCTATTGAGAGCGAGCCTCAAACATTTAAAGAGGCTATGTCAACCCCAGAAGCACAAATGTGGAAAGAACCTATAAATAGCGAAATAGAATCCATACTAAGTAATCATACTTGGGAATTGGTAAACTTGCCTCCTGGAAGTAAACCAATTGGGTGTAAGTGGATTTTCAAACGAAAATTAAAACCCGATGGATCTATCGATAAGTACAAGGCTAGATTAGTAGCCAAGGGTTATCGGCAAAAAGAAGGACTTGACTACTTCGATACTTATTCACAAGTAACAAGAATAACGTCCATTCGGATGTTGATTGCGATTGCAGTATTGCACAACTTAGATATCCATCAAATGGATGTCAAGACTGCATTCTTAAATGGTGAATTAAATGAAGAGATTTATATGGAGCAACCTGAAGGATTATAGTCAAGAACCAAGAACACAAGGTGTGTAAATTGGTAAAATCTTTATATGGTTTAAAGCAGGCTCCAAAACAATGGCATGAGAAATTTGATAGTGTCATGATCAAAGATGGATTCACTATCAATGAATGCGATAAGTGTGTTTACACTAAAACAGTTGGAGATGCATGTATCATTATTTGTCTTTATGTAGACGACATGTTGATACTTGGGACTAATATTGAGATTATTAAGTCCACTAAAAGAATGTTATCCAACAGTTTTGATATGAAGGATCTGGGGGTTGCTGATGTAATTTTAAGAATTAAATTACTAGAACACCAGATGGAATCAGTCTATCTCAATCTCACTACGTGGATAAGATGATAGAAAGATTCAAGGATCATGGGATAAAAGAGAATACAAATCCTTTTCTCCCACACATCCACCTTCATAAGAATACAGGAACTGGAATACGCCAGTTGGAGTATTCTCAGATTATCGGAAGTCTAATGTATTTAATGAATTGCACTAGACCCGATATTGCTTACGCTGTAAGCAAGTTAAGTAGATACACTAGTAATCCTAGTGATCTACATTGGACCGCTTTACTACGAGTATTGGGTTACGTATCACATACCAAGGAATATGCCTTGAGATATGGAAAGTATCCTCCTGTACTGGAAGGATACAGTGATGCTAATTGGATTGCAGATTCTGAGGAATTAAAATCAACTAGCGGATACGTATTTACTCTAGCAGGAGCAGCGGTATCTTGGAAATCTTCTGAGCAAACATGTATTGCCCGTTCCACTATGGAATCGGAATTCATAGCCTTAGATAAGGCTGGAGAAGAAGCAGAATGGCTTCGACAATTCTTAGAAGATATACCGTTATGGCAAAAGCCAGTGCCCGCTATATGTATACACTGCGACAATCAAGCAGCTATATCTAGGGCACAAAATGTGATATACAACGGTAAGTCTAGACATATTCGTCGTAGACATAATACCGTGAAGCAGTTGCTCTCAAATGGAATTATCTCTATTGACTTTGTATCGTCAAAGGATAATTTAGCGGATCCGCTTACTAAAGGTTTAAGTGGAGAGCGTATAAACTGCGCATCGAGGGGAATGGGTCTAAAAGCCTAACCTTACCGAGTCAGCTTAATGGAAACCTCACTTAGCGACTGGAGATCCCACGGACTAAGTTCAAGAGGAAAAACTAGTTATGATTGACTCAGCAAGTAAGCACTTGGGAGCTTGACTCCAATCCATTCCTAAGGTGCACATAAGTGCTTTTCTACAAGTGGATTAAGGATAAGCTTAAGGCTTTTAATGATGCCTATATCTTGTTACTAAACAAGTGGAGTAGAGTAGACTACTCTTAATAGGTCCATCACCTATGTGAGTATAGAGTTGGGTCGGCTCTTTGAGAATCTCTATGGAGGCTGTTATTCCCTAAAGATACTCTCTGAAACCAAGAATGTCCAGGGCCAAAACGGACACAACAGAGAACCAAAGTTGATTTGAAAAGTCACTGTGTGAAGCTTGTTGACTTGACTTACACTAACGGCTAACAGTTCAAGACCTAGTTCACTGATTAGCCAGTAAGTCCGATAAAGGTTTCGCTATGGAAGGTTCAAGACCTAGTTCACCTATCCTTATGCAGTTTCTTTTCTAAAGTACCTTACACAATAGAGTCAGTTTCTTTGTGTGTCATTTCCTTGAATCTCCATTCATTGTGGGGGATTGTTGGAATTGAAGAATATAAAGGTGAATCTTCGAGTTGAATTATGGCGAGATCCGTTGATCGAATCAACCGGATGATGGTTGGAGTGTGTTCTCCTTCCATTTGTGATGAACGTGGTATATTCACATGTTCAATTCCGACTTCGAATGAATGAGATATTCAAGTCTCAATTGCCTAATTCAAAGCCAAATGGGACTAAAGTTAGCTACAAGCATTTAGTCCCACATTGGCCATGGGATGGAAGCCTATGGTGTATAAATAGAGAAAATTGAGAACAAAGGACGTGCCCTTTGGGTACTTGGAGTTTTCGCGCGCGAAAAGGAGGGAGTTATGCTCGCACTTGCGTGCGCGCGCGCGCGCGTGCCGCTGGCGGCGGCCGGCCGGCCAGCGCCGGCGCCGGCGCCGGTGCCGGTGCCGGGCGCGGGCTCGGGCTCGGGCTCGGGCTCGGGCTTGGGTCTGGGTCTGGGTCTGGGTTCGGGTTCGGGTTCCCTACTTGGACTGGTTCTTTTTGAATCGGGTCTCAGGGTATGGGCCGAACAGATCCGCTCCACTCCACTACCAATCCGCTCCAGCCCGCCAACGGGCGTCCGCGCGAACCGACCCGCTCCGCTCCGCGTCAGTTGGACTGCCAACAGTTGCGACTGTTGGGCTGCCAACAGACACGACTGCTGGGTCGAAAGGGTGCGACCTTTGGTTTGGGTTCGAACCTGTTGGGCACTCCTGGAAGGCTATATAAAGGGCTCCAGATTCTCAATTCAAAACACACCAACACCAATCTTCTCTTCTCTCTCTGAATTCTGAATTGCAAATTAAGTTTTGCATTCTGAATTGCAAAGTAGAGTTCTGAAGTGAAGTGACTTCCAAAAGGGAGTTCTGAAGTGACTTCCAACCTGAAGTGGGAATCCGCGATTTCCAGCGTAAAGTGGGAATCCGAAGCGACTTCCTAAAGGAGATTCTGCCAAGTTCTTCAACCTTCCTACATCCTTAACAGTGGGTGTTCCTCCAAAAGAGTAAGACAAATATTCATTTAAAATTTGTCATTATACCGCTGCTTTGCTAATCCTGTGTAGGTACTGGTTGACTACGGTTCGACCGTACGGTGATTTGGTAGTGCTATTCAAATACCGTGAAGAAGTGTTGTATCTTGGGAGACCAGCGTCCATTATCCCGTTAGCACCGGTGCGGGGGACGTAATTGTCTTAAGGAGATTCGCTCTAAGCGTACCTCACTTCAAATACTGTATAAGTGGATTAAGTCCTTTATACAGGGGATATACTTTACAGTATATCGAGATTGACTTAGATTCAGTCTAAGTGATACTGTATAAGTGGATTAAGTCCTTTATACAGGGGATATACTTTACAGTATATCGAGACTGACTTGGATTCAGTCTAATTGGTGCTTAAACCAAGGAAGGAAATTGAAAGGTGGTTCTTAAATTAAGGAACGTTCTATTGAACGGAAAACCCCCACCTGATATTTGCCGACCTGGCCAATTAGATTGTTGATATCTCAGTGATCTTGATTAGTTGTCAGATTGATTCTTGTTAAGCAGGATACCTAACAAGTATAGTATATAAAGAAGAGTTTGACCTCTTTTTTTTATATAGTACACGTGTGTAGGGGGAGCTTAATATCTCCGTTTATACATTGTATATTATGCTTATGTGGGTTAGGGTTTAGTCATCCCTTCTCTAGGTAATGCATATATGCAGGAGGAGTTAACTTGACGTCTCTCCTCTTCATGAATTTATATCGCATATATATTCTTGTTTGTTTTTCTTCACCTCTTTTTGATGAATTGATAAAAATGAGAAGAAGAATTGAAAGAGTTTATATATGCATGCTATATTTTTGCTTATGCATATATGTTTATGTTGTTTAATATTTTATTTATGTGCTTCATTGAATATCTTTATATTATGCTATGCATGAGCTAAGGGGGAGTTTCTATGAGTTTATCTTTAATCCATGCATATATAACTCCATGAGTTTTGTCATTATCAAAAAGGGGGAGATTGTTGTCCCAAAGACCTATCACTTTAATTTTGATGATGATTAACTCATATAGTTATAGTACTAATGATCTTGTGTTTAATAAGTTTCAGATATTCAATCAAGATCTTAATCGGTATTTAGCTTCAATAAAAGGTTCGAAGTCAAGTTTTAAAGTTAGCACATATTGATTCAAGAGCTCGCGCTTCAAGATCGCATCAAGTACTCAAAAAGGAGTTTAGCTCGTTTGAATCAAGTTTTAATCAATTCAAATGGAGAAGAAAATTTCAAGAGAAGATTTTAAGAGAAGACTTGAATCCTAATTGTAAGTTTAAAATTTTATTTTAGATAAAATGTAAAGATAGATTAGTTGTGGATTGTTCAAACTCACACGCACATACAAAATATTTCATAACTTTCATATTTAAGTTTAGTTTTTGAAAAATATAGTTTTGATTTTGATTTTCAATAATACATCTTTTTGTTTTGATTTTCAAGAATACATCTTTCAAATTCATGAATAGATTTTATCAAAACAAGTTTACATGATTTATATATGTATTAGATTTTATCCATATATACTATTACTTCATATTGTTTAGAAAACTTATTTTGATGAGTTTATATCATATATTTAAGTTTTGTATTTATCAAAACTTATTTTAAGCTTATGGTTAAAAACAAGTATATTTCATTGTCTTTGTGTATTAGATTCTATCCATACATACTATGCTTCAAATTTGTTTAAATATCTTATTTTTGTATTTATACAAGTTTTGAAAAAAATCCGGTTTTCATTTTGAAAGTTTGTTTTTGAAAAATACGGTTTTAGTTTTAAGCTTCAATTTCTATGCCTAAAAAATAGTTCAAATTGTTTGTAATATGTGTTGATTTTTGTTCACACATATTTGTACTTCAAAATATTTCAATGAATCTATTTTTGTGAAATTTATGGGATTTCAATTGAATTTTTATTGGTTTTTACAAGTCAAAGTTTTTATCCTTAAAACTCTGAAAATGGTTTTTGGGCAACTGTCGGGCGACCGACCAGTCGACCGAAGCAGGGCTCAGTCGATCGACGTACACAGAAACGTGCACACACGCAATGCCTTTGGGTCGGTCGACCGTAGCTAGGCTCCGTCGACTGACTGATTCACCCAACTCTTGATTGGGAGACGGTCGACCGAACGGATAACCGACAGAGAAAACATTTCTCTGTGGTCTGGGGGCGGTCGACCGGCAACCCCAACGGTCATAAATTTGATCGTTGGCCGTTCGACCGGCCGGTCGACTGACAGTTCATCTGGCCTGTAACGGCTAGTTTTTTCTCTGCCTATAAAAAGGGGCTTTTGGCCAGATTTAGGATAAGATTTTTGAAAGAGTTTTTAAGAGCTATTTCTCAGAGTTTCTTAACAAATTTTAAAGCTTCATTTTCATATCAAATAGTGAGTTTATCAAGAGTGTTTTCTCTTGTATTTTCAAAAGGATTTCTTGAGTTTTTCACCTCCACATTTATCTCGTTTTCTCACACGAGCTTGAGCCATCTATTGCTATATCCATCCTCTAGAGATCCCTGTTGTGAGAGTGTTTGGTGGTGATCAAGTGAAAAGATCACCAAGTGTTCAACTTTGTAATTTGAAGGAGTTGTAGAGGTTGCGGCTTCGGCGAGATTGCGGGTTCGCGTGTGTTGTTCTTGCGGGAACAAGCGAGAGAGACTTGCGGGTCTAAGAGTTCTTGAGGGAGTTCATTTTAGGTGTTGCGGCACTGAGTGATCTTGTGGGATCAATTTTAGTGAAAATTCTTCATTGTGGTGAAGGTGGGGACGTAGAGCAAGTGCCTCGAATCTCGAAATAATTCTCCTATTTTTGCGATTGCTCACTCTTTCTCTCTACTCAATTGTGTTTATATCTTGCATACTCTTAATTGTCCATATCTCTATATGCTTGATATTTATTTGTGCTTTATGATATACTTGCTTGCGATTGTTTAGTATTTTGTATGCTTTTATTCTTTATACATTCATTGCATGCTTGAGTTTGTGCTCACACTAGTATTCAACCAGAGAGTTATAGTAGTGCCTTAACTCTTAATTTATAGGAATTTTGAGGAGAAGTCCAGAGCCCTTCATCGGGATTCAGCTTTACTCTTTTGTTATACGTTCTGTGTAGTTTTAGTTTGCAAAATAGTTTTAATTCCACATTGTTTGACATTAGATTAGCTAGTCACCTATTCACCCCTCTAGTAACTTACAATTATTATTTTAAGATCGCCTAGCTGTGACCTATTAAGATCAACAGTGATGTCAGGTTACTTAATGTTTTATATATTACCTAAAAATGACAATAAGATTTTATGGTAACCTAGTAGGACATGATAGACTACATATGTTGGAAAGATTAGCATAACCCTAAGCCCAAAAGATAGAAAATATCTGTAATTTAACCGAACATGATCAGTGTAGTCTTGAGCATGATTTTATTGTCAACTGGGTGCAATCATAATTAGTCGTTACCTAAAGGCAAGGTTAAATTATTGACTGTCGGACCCATAGAGTCAAAAGGCATAAATTATGAACACAATCCCACTCTGACTCGACCATCCTAACCTCAGATAGGCTCATGACGGTAAATGATTAATGCATATATATTCACATAAGTTTATTATGTACAATGAATATTAATCCAGACTAGTATTTATTTTCGTTACAGCTATGGATCCCACCTTAATCCAGAGACACTTGACTAGATGAGACCTGACAGAATCAAACTATTCAACATGAAAAATGAAACTTCAGATAGTGTTGGGTTGTTTTGACTATGATTTGTGATGACTGAGGACAAGCCCATTATTGACCCAACGACTATTGATGCTCAAAAGGCAGCAGATATCCATCGACATATGAGTTAAGGCCAATAAGATGAGTATTCTCATAATTAAGTCTTTTGTAGAACCCTATGAGTGATGAAATTCCTGAGAAGGATAATACTAAAGATTTACTTGCGGTCATCAAGCATCAGTTTGAAAGGTTCGTGAATTGTAGGCAATATAGTTGTTTGTGCCAACTTCTTTCTCTGAACTATAATGAAAGTGAAAATGTGAAGATGCATATCCTCAAGATTTCCAAGCTAGTTCTTCAGCTTTGGGAGCGTGTTTTATCTATCGATGACACCCTAATGGTTCACTTGGCGGTGTTTTTTCTCTCGAAAACTTTAAGATGCTTCAGGTTTACCACTAGAACCAAGAAAAAGAATAGAGTTTGAATGGTCTATTGCCACATGTGTTACTGAAGAAGAGCGTCATAAGAAAGGTAAGTCTAAATCTGCACACTTGACTTTTCAGTTAGGCATGAAGAATCTGTTAGATCTAATAGTTATTCCATTAAAGATCCACACATAAACTAAAAACATCTTTATTAAGATCAAAGCGAAGGAGGTTTGGCATACCTGGTTCCATCTTGAAAGGGATGTCGAAAGTTGCATGATCTTGAGGATGCTGGAGTTGAGGGAGGAGATTCTTCTCTTCAGCCACCAAGTTCTCTTCTTAATCTTTAGAGGAGATGAGAGGCCTCTAAGAGAGAGATTAGATCATGATAGTTTGTGGTGGAGAGGGAATCCTACCCATGATATATAGCACTAAGTTATCCTAATTCGACTTATCATATATCTAGACTTTTGATTGATAACACAAGTTTCACACGTGTAGATGAGTCTCATATCTTAATTTAAATACACTCATAGTTAAGTATAATTGAAATGTGTGTAGGCCCAAACTATTAGGCTTGATCAATTCTTTATTGGGTCCAGCAACATAGACTTATAGAGATAAATGTATAAATCTAATTAGACTTCTGTATGCCCAAATTAATTTTAACTCTAATCAAAATAAGTCAAACAGAATCTCCCATAACTACTGCCAATAAAAAGAATTTCTAGAAAGGAGGCTTTCAAAAAAATTAAAATCAGAAAGGATACCAGAAGGAAAATCAGAAGATCACTCCACCCAGGAACAATAATTCAACGCTAGGGAGTAATAATTTATGCTTCTTTTGCAAGAAAGGTCACTGTAGGCTATCAAAAAATCACTAAGGGCGAAGCCTCAGATGCAGACCTCGCAAACACGGAGGTCGCGTTTCAACCTTAGACGCGGACCTCGCGTTCTCTATCCAACGCGGAGGTCGCATTCCAATCTCAGACGCGGAGGTCACCAGATGCGGACCTCGCGTCCTTTTTCAAACGCGGAGGTCGCCAGACGCAGACCTCGCCTCCTTTGTCAGACGAGGAGGTCGCCAGACGCAGACCTCGCGTCTTTTGTCAGACGCGAAAGTCGTCCGATGTGGACCTCATGTTTCAACTCAAACGCAAAGTTGAGCAGCTCCACGTTCCAACACAGAGCGAGCCTGTGAGCTCCGCGTCTCAACATCAAAGTAAGGTCCGCGTCCAACGCGAGACCCGCTGCTGTAACTGATAGCCATGAACTTAGTCAGTTACACCCCATTTTCTCTCCACATAATGGGGAATAACTTCCCATTATGGAGAGATTTAGGAGTTACTTACACCCCTCCCATTATGGAGAGATTTAAGGGGTTGGTTAGACCCAATTCTTCTATAAATAACTATGAATAGCTAGAGAATGGGGGAGCTCTAGAGGGAGACCTCTAAAAAAAGGGGACTGACGATGAGAGTCCTGATGGAGAAATTTAAGAAATCATAGGTAAGGGGGAGAGCTACCTCAGCAGAGTTCGTCCTCGAAGCTTTGTAACCTGGGAATAGTTCAACTCTTTTTGTTAACTTGTTGAGTTCAAATTCTTTAAATCTCTTTGAGATTCCATTACTGATAGGAATTGTGCTACTCCACCAGTAGATCCAAAGAGAGGATTCACAAGAGAAACTTGACGTTCGACCGGTCAACGTGGAACAAGATTCACTCTCCACCGTCACGTAAAGAACCTAGTTTTAAATAAAGAAGGGAATCAATCAAAATATTCTCTCTCTTTTGTAATCGGATTGTATCTGTTGTAATCTTCTATTCAATTAAAAGAATTTTGCAATTGTGATTTTTCGACGCGTACAAAAGATGGCGACTCCGCTGGGGAGCGTGATCTTTCTCAACTGACGAGAAAATGGTGGCGCAAGTCGACGTCAAGATGCTTGGATCCACAGTCGAATCGCTTGCGATCGAATTCGACCAAGAGAAGTTGAACTCCCTCAAAGCTTCGGGAGTCTCCCGTGGAGATAACGTGGCCAGCACCAACGTCTCTTCAGAGACCCGCGCCATGACCCACGGTCAAGAGGGCAATAGAGACTAATCTCTCCGCCATCCTTTGATCAAGGCACTTCCAGTTCTGGACACCAGGGGTTCTCAATAATCTCTGCGACTCAATCGGAATGCCGAGAGACGGCGAAGGCGTTGCACTCATCGTCAGCAGACAGGAGTGGTTGCAACAGCATATGTGGCCCCAATCAATGTCTCCCAGGAGACCCGCGAGACCAATGATGATGAAGGCCAATCTCGCTGTACCTCTCCTCTCTAGACTCCTCAACTCTAGGATACCGGGGGTTCCTAATAACCTGTGAAGCGTAACAAAAATGCTGAACGTCGACAAAGGCATCACGCACGTCGACAACAGATGAAAAAAACTGAAAAAGCCATCTGTTCAGCAGATACAAAACGCGGGGCTTAGGCCCACGTTTCTTCTGAGCAGCACAGGACTCACATCTCAGATCCTCAAAGCGAGGCCTGTATTTCTGTAACTGAACACGAAGCCCGTGTTTCTATATTAGAACGCAAGGCTCGTGTTTCACCTCACAGACGTGACGTTCAGCAACGCAAGGTCCGCGTCTCTTCTTAAAAAATGCGAGACCTGTGTTTTCGTGCCAAAACGCGAGACTCGCGTCTCTTCTGCAGAGAACGAGCCTCATGTTTCCAACAGCAAAACGTGAGCCCCGCATCTCAGAGACCTGCGTTTCAGAGTTACGACACAAAATTCACGTTCACTCTTCGACGCTTAAGGTCAGGCTAAACCGAAAAGGCTTCCAAGAAGCAGGAGTGGTTTGGCCGTACCCAGCTGAGTGAGATCTTGTCCCAGCTGAGTGAGATCTTGGCCTTCGATAGTAAGGGGTCGTCGAACCAATATATATACTACTTCAAATCCCAAATAAGGAATGTAGTATCAAACGATGTCATCATGACTCATTTACTCATCGACACCCTTAAGGGTGTTACCTTTAAATGGTTCATGAAGCTTCCTGCCGACTCTATCGAGAAATGGGTCAACCTCGAGAAGCTCTTCCCTGATCAAATTCAACACCACACCTTTAATCAAATATATACTCAAAGGGAACCCCGATCTCCCTATAAGTTCCCCGCAGAGTTTATACTTTTTTAAACTCAGCAGGATTTTAGAAGTTATCTGTGAAACAACAATCCAATACCTCTGACGGCTAAGGATAGAGGAAAAAGTTGGCTTTTAAGTCCAACGAAAAATTCTCGACAATTCATCATGCTGGGAGGAATAGCATGGCTAGCCCAATTCAAACAGTAGTTGGTAAAAGCATATCAAATTCACTGATAGGTAAAGGTTTGCTAAAAACCTTGAGGTCCCCTCCAAATCCCTTACCAATTCCCATCCATGGAATGGGAAGACCACAAAAAGCCTGTGACTATTTTCCCAGTGAAATAATCACAGATCAAACATACCAAGTTAACATTATACCTCTGGCATATTTACTGTTAAGTTAACATTAAACCTCTAACAATGATTTCTCTCAATTTCCCTAGTGGAATAAATTACAAGTCGAATCAGTTATGTTAACATTACACCTCTAACAGTAAGACTTTGATGTATCCCCAGGGGGTAAAATTTCAACTTGTCAATTCTCTTCAATAAAATGACAAGCCACTCAAAATACTGTTATGGTCAAAACCACACCTCTAACAGAAGACAAATCTCGGTTAAGTTAATATCACACCTCTGACCAAAATTTCAACTTGTCAGTCCTCTTTAATAGGATGGCGAGTCCACCAAACTGCTCAAATCGTAGAATCTCTTAGTCAAGTTAATACTACACTTCTGACCAAAGTTGCTTATATTGCAATATAAATCACTGTTAAGTTAGCACTACACCTATGACAGTGATTCTCTCGATTTTTTCACAAGAAACGAAACACTTAATGTCAAGTTAATATCACACCTCTGGCATATATTTCATTATTAAGTTAATACTACACCTATAACAATAATCTTTTCTCGAGCTTTCTATCTAAAGCTGAGATGTCAAATGTTAAGTTAAACATCACACTTCTAGCATGCATTTCATTGTTAAGTTAGCATTACACGTATGACAATGATTTTCTCTCAATTTTCTTAGTGAAAATGACACTTTCGTGATGCTAAGTTAAATCACACCTCTAGCACACATCTTTGTCAAGTTAATATCACACCTCTGATAATTTAATTTGCTCAAATTGTAAACCCAAACTCGTCACGTTAACATACACCTCTGATGGTAAAAATCTCCATGGATCTTCAACAAATCCAATCTCACTTGTCATTCTTTCCAATAGAATGACAGGTCCACTTAAGTTGTGTAAATCGTAAATCAATACTATTATGTTAATATCACACCTCTAATATACATTTCATTGATTTCTAGTAGAGTTCTAGTCATGTTAACACTAAACTTCTGATAATAGACTCAGACATAATTCCTGGCGGATCAAACTCTACTTATTATTCACATCAATAGAATAGCAAGTCCATAAAACTTATCCAAAACACAAGTCCAGATCTCACTGTCAAGTAACATTACACCTCTGACAATAACCTTCTCAAATTCTCCAGTAGAGTTATTTAATTTGCTAAGTTAATATGACACATCTGTCAATTAAAACTCTTTCAAAGAAGCTTTGAGCGTGAACTTTGCGTCTCAAACACAGAGCCGCGTCTCAATGACCTTAAGAGTTGCGTCTCAATAACAAGTAAAGGCTGCGTCTCTACAGCAATTGAGGCCGCATCTCTAAAATAATTGAGAGCCACGTCTCAACTTTGGTGAGGTTCGCGTCTCCACTTGAAAGTATACTAAAACTGCGCTTCTCTTCAAATACAAGGAGTTTGTCTCTACTTCTGCAATCAGTTCAATAGTATACTGGCAAGAGCAATTAATAACTCCACCAGTTTAAAAGTACACCAAGCAAACTGGAGCTCATAACAAGTGCTAAACTGAGTTTTTAAGACACCTGTGATGTT
Organism: Agave tequilana; assembly: GCA_038442645.1. Taxonomy (NCBI): domain Eukaryota; kingdom Viridiplantae; phylum Streptophyta; class Magnoliopsida; order Asparagales; family Asparagaceae; genus Agave; species Agave tequilana. The sequence goes on from JAVJIF010033483.1 coordinate 193,889, forward strand.
CATTCTTGGAGGCTTCAAGAAGTTCAACAGTACACTCATAGAGAGCACCATCCAAACAGGATCAAGCTCAGGGCACCCTAAGAGACTGTTTTCGCAGAAGAATGCCAGTCTGATTACATGAAGCCTAGATTCAACTGAAGTCCAAAGTATTTTGAAATCCGTCTCAGTCAACCGCAAAGTTTCGAAAACTTTATAGGGGTTCTGTAGGCTATTAAAAATTACTAAGGACAAGTCTCAGACGCGGACCTCGCAAAACGCGGAGGTCGTATTTCAACCTCAGACGTGGACCTCGCGTTCTCTGTCCAACGCAGAGGTCGCATTCCAATCTCAGACACGGAGGTCGTTAGATGCGGACCTCGCGTCCTTTGTCAGACGCGGAGGTCGCCAGACGCGGACCTCGCACATCCTTTATCAGACGCGGAGGTCATCCGACGTAGACCTCATGTTTCAACTCAAACGCGAAGTTGAGCAGCTCCGTGTTCCAACACAGACGCGAGCTTGTGAGCTCCGCGTCTCAACATCAGAGTAAGGTCCACGTCGAGCGCGAGAACCGCATTTCTGCTGTAACTGACAGTCACGAACTTAGTCAGTTACACCTCATTTTCTCTCCACATAATGGAGAATAACTTCCCATTATGGAGAGTTTAAGGAGTGGTTACACCCTCTCAGATAGAGAGATTTAAGGGGTTGGTTACACCCCAATTCCTCTATAAATAGCAATGAATAACTAGAGAAGGGGGAGCTCTGGAGGGGGACCTCTAAAAAATAGGGGACTAACGAGGAGAGTTCTGGTGGAGAATTCAAGAAGGCATAGGCAAGGAGGAGAGCTACCTCAGTAGAGTTCG